>SDWI01002281.1:0-10320 GCA_009193005.1 Lamellibrachia luymesi
ATTTATGGCTACACTATTAATATATATTTTTACCCAAATTGTGCTCATGACTATAAATGAGCACTTAGTCCAACCGAAGGATACCAATGAAGTTAGACTCGGTTGCAATCCAATACGACCTTTGATTAAGAAATTGTTCCACCAATTCTCATTAAGAAGAATAACCAACCAATAAGAGAACTGTGGGTCGTCTTATGCACCAACTAGGGTACAAAGAGGAAAAGTAGAACTGCGTAACTACATGACATTATTTGTTGTTGGTATATTTCACAAGAGTGATGACACTATTTAAAAGGAAACAAGTCATGCTTTTGGACCTATGCACCTATAAGATTTACTAAAACATATCCATTTACAACTACAATTAAGAATATCACGCCAATGGTTTATTAGAAAAACTTTGTTGAACACACAGTATTTCAATTTGAAGGATCTCGCCATACTGTTAGATGACAGTATGTCACAGCTGCACTAGTCTGGCAATATTCACTCACCAAATGAAAATCTATTTGTAAACACATACCTCTTTACTTGCCAATAGGATATGGCCATGCAAATTGCATCCAAGCTCAACTTATGCATCATATTTTGGCCTTTGTTTACTAAAGTAGTCCCCTTTTTGACATAGCAGCCCATTTGATTGAGACTGAGTAGGTTATCTATATACCCACCGCTTCTAATACATAACAGCGGTAGTATCATCATCATCATCAATCCCGTAACCCAGAGTGTCGTTGGGGCACCATCGATGGCCTTGCAACCAGTTGTCTCCATTTTTGCCTGCCGTCTGCTGCCCTTTGTGTCTCTGAGAAGTCCAGGCCTGTCCACTTGGCAGTCTAGGCTACTTAATTTCATCGAACTACACTTGTGCTCATCGGTCACCCTGATTAACATGTCAGCCCCCAGGTAAGTGGAGAATTAACGAGAATTTCCCTATTTTAGAACAAATTATGAGTAAACCACTGATGTGATATTCTTGATTTTAGTTGCACGTGGTTAGTTTTTATTAATGCTTAGGTGCATAGCCCCAAAACCATGACTTTTATTTTGCTTTAAATACATCCAACTGACAAGTCTCACAAAGATTTTGTGGACATGGTACGTACCTTTACTGGACAACTGTTTCACGGTGACTTTGGCACCTTGGAAGAAAGTAGTACCGCTGTTTTCAATTTTATTCTCTATGATGGCCTCGAGATTGACTGTTGAATCTGCCAGTGATTTGAGCCCATTCACATCAAACTTGGCTGTCGAGTCAATCACCAAGCTGCCTTTGCTACAGCAAGAACAAGTGCTCATCATTTATTGTTGTAGTAATACATAATGCACGATTGTTATTTGTGGTCATTATGATGTCTATACATGGGTTATTTCTTTCTTCTTTATTTCACTTCTTATTACAATTACAATGGTATTAACCTTAACTTTTTCTTGCTGGCCTTAGTTTTGGAAGTTGCTATATGTTTAGTTTTCTTAATGTTATGCTAATTCTTGTGTCTTCGTTAATACAATACATTACAATACAAAAAAAACTTCTACTGCACTAAAATCCTCGGGAGATCCATGCTCAATAGTGCACCAAAACCAAAAAGATTAAGCAGTCCCTAATCGTTAAGCAGTTCCAGTTGTAAACAGTTGGATTGGTATGCTGGGGAGCTATGGAGGATATGCAAGTTTAAACAAGTGTGTGTTTAGTTCACTGCGAAATATTGTTATATTTCCTAACCATATTTCCTTCCGATTTAACATTAACAGGGAGAGAGTTCCACAGAGTCAGTGCAGCAACTGAAAAAGCTCTAATTCTGACATTTTTCTTAACACTGGGAACAAAAAGGAGACTACAATCAGATGATCAAAGCTGTCTGGGCTGTCTTGCAGGAGAAGCGAATGTAAATATGCTGGTTGCTTGGATGAAAGTGCTTGATAGGTAATTCTTAAAAACAATGCGATATCAGGCAGTGAGCCAATGCAATGGTACTGAGTGAGAGAAACGAGGAGACCGGATAACTACACTTGCTAAACAATTCTGCACATGTTGAAGTTTCAAGATGTCCTTGAAAGAAATATTGTGATAAAGGGAATTGCTGTAGTCAAGTCTACTGCTAACAAAATAGTTGCAATAGTTTTGGTCACAGCAAGACATATAACGGCAAATATGACGAAGGTCACGAATGTGATAAAAGCTGCAAGACAAGTTTACCACAATCTTCGCCATGTATCATCATTCCATATAGTCCTATTAAGAAATCTTTGTGTTTACCTGAATTTATTGACGATGCAGCTGAGAAGAGTGTCATTGAAGATTTCTGTCATCTGTATAGGAATGAAACAAATTAACGTGTGCCTCTGTTGGAAGCTCAATACAAAAACTGCACGTTGACATGCTGGCAAGTTTGGCTTTGGGTTCATCATTATGGCAAAACATAATAGCTATGCTGGGATGTATACATCCAAACTAACAGTTCTTGAGATATGTAGCAGTGCAGTGGTGTCAATTCAATGAAGTGACTGCAACTTATTGTCAATTATCAAAATTAAGCTTACGCTGCCTTGTAACTCTCAGAGACTGGTCATTATTTCCTTTTAAGGGAGTCATCCCCAAATAAATAAAGCAAGTCACGAGGATGACAAGGGAGAAATCTAATTATATACTATAAACTAGCTATGTTTCCATAATTATTTTGTATCAAAACAAATGTCAAGCAGGACTTCTGCATTAATTTGTGTCATTTTCACTGCCCATATATAAATAATTAACCAGGTGCATCAATGTTTATTAGTTGCTCATAACATACATTAGAACGAAATGATGCCGCATCATCTTTCCATAGTTGAGCTTTCTTGTTAAGGTGGTCTTTCTGAAAGTTCTTTTGTATTGTCACCTCAACACTGAAAGCAGCTGAAAACACACAGTATGAACAGTGTTGGAACAATTGAAACAAATTTCTGTGACAAAAATAGTGTAACAATTTCTGCTTGATGTATGAACAGGGAGCATTGTGCCTGTGCAGAATCAGTCAATATGCAATCAATTAGGGATATTCCTAGGAAAATAACCATGTGCAAATTGGCCCATGAAAACAAAATAGGTCATTTCCACAGTGATTGGATCAATATATTTTCATGGGTAGATTTTGTTTACTTTGTAGAGAAGAACTTGTGAAGTACATTTCAATAATTTTTTTATTGGACATTTGATAAACATGACGATTTCATGTTTTATTGCCAACAATTTTGCACCATAATTTTCCTCGCCATTGCTTCAGCGCCAGTTTGTATTCAAACTCCTCCAACTTCCTGCTTTAATGTGTTAGCCAATTGTCATCATCTTAACTGTTAAGTTTGTTTACCCAAAACAGAGCTACTTCGGCTAACAAAGGAATTTTGGTGTGATTTGCATAGAGGCCTCTGAACCTAACTTTAATGTTTGGTCCAAATGTGTGGTCACAGCGGTGAGACTATTCCCTCTAGCCCTTCACTATGGATCTGCATATGATGTACACATCTTACATCATGATATCACACAGTACTAGTCACTAGTGAATAGATTAGAATATTGGCCAAATGCACTATGTCCAGCAAAGATGCCATTCCCACATCTTCATTATGGAAATTGTTTTAGGTCAATTTCAACAATATTCAAAACTTGACCCACAAGGAGTAATGTCATTTCAGTAAAACTTTGCCTATATCATTAAGTCCCAGGCAAAAATTTAGGTTTTGCTATCTTGAAACCACCCCCTACCTAAATGTTCTTGAAAATGTCATACTAAGGTAACATTGTTATTAAAACCCGCATTTTACCCACAATAGTAACGTTTGGCACATTATTGTCAGTGATAATGGCACCTGGCACTGGGATGTCTACTATGCCTTTTGCTCTGGCTACGATTCAATGCTTGTAAATGTCTGCCACCGCTTCTTCGCTGCACCAGACACACAGTGAATTATGTTTGCCTCAGGTTGTTTCTTAAACAGTGTTTTATTTCACATAACGATTCTTCCTGGTTGGTCATTCCATGCCAACTCACCTAGTGATTCCCAGGTGACCCTCTCAGATTTCAATGACAAAAATCGTAAAAAATACCTTTGGTGATAGAATGGAGCTGTACAAAATGTCAAGCCTAAACTCCTGAAAGTTTTGGAGATATGGGGATTTATTTAAAATAGGGCTTTTCACACCCGTGAATTACATTTTATTTTGATTTTAATCAAACAAAATGGCAATAATTGACAAGTACCTGTAGAAGTTGTAGGTGGCACATTTGTTTTTGCGATTTCAACTTTGGTAGTGGTGTTTCTTGGTTGTTCACTGGTTGTTGTTGGTTGTTCACTGGTTGTTGTTGGTTGTTCATTGGTTGTTGTTGGTTGTTCACTGGTTGTTGTTGGTTGTACACTGGTTGTTGATTGTTCACTGGTTGTTGTTGGTTGTTCACTGGTTGTTGTTGGTTGTTCACTGGTTGTTGTTGGTTGTACACTGGTTGTTGTTGGTTGTACACTGGTTGTTGTTGGCTGTTCACTGGTTGTTGTTGCTACTACAAAGAAACAAGGTGAATTTTGCAAAGATGTATAAAGTGCACCTGATGAGAGATTAACAGAATAGTTGTATATTTTGAACACTGATATGCATGATTACAGAAAATATACAAATGTTGTACCTACTGTAACAAGTTGTTAACCAAGTAATGGATAGACATGAAATTAAGATTTTAATCAAACTAAATGGCAATAATTGACAAGCACCTGTAGAAGTTGTAGGTGGCACATTTGCTTTTATGATTTCAACTTTGGTAGTTTTTCTTGGTTGTTCACTGGTTGTTGTTGGTTGTTCACTGGTTGTTTTTGTTTGTTCAATGGTTGTTGTTGTTTGTTTTTTGGTTGTTTTTGGTTGTTCATTTGTTGTTGGTACTAAAAAGAAACAAGGTGAATTTTGCAAGGACATATCAAGTGCACCTGATGACAGATTAACAGAATGCATGTTAGCTGATTCTGCACAGACACAATGCTACAGTGTTGCCAGGTTTTAGACAGAGGTGGAAAAACACGTTTTTGTAGTCCGTTTTGTCTATACCTTTAGGACATGGCAAAAATTACCAAAACTATTTTTAATGTTTTGAAAAATATTTGTCCAACAGAAACAGCTACACGCTGCATGCACGCATGCATGCGCACACGACTGAAAGACTAAATTTCATCAATATGCTATCATAAATTTAACAAGATTACTATCCAAGGCAAAGTCCCAGATGACAAGTGAACAAGGAAACAATTGGCTTATTCAGAGTCCAAATTTTTTTCATCTATGTTTAACCTGCCGCCCTCCTGAGATATGTGTCAACTTTGTTTTTTAGCATATTCATGCTGCTAGCATTTACACAATCTGTAGTAATTTATTCCAATAATTTATTGTCCTCTGTAAAAACAAGTACTTCCTGGTATTCAGTCTACAATGATCCTTTACTAGTTAATGTTACCTCATGTCTTCTAATTCTACTATCTTTCTTGAGTGAGCACAAAATATTTCTACCAATATTTTCATACCCATTCAATATCTTAAAAAACTTCAATTTGATTACCTTTTAACCTCCAAATAATTTTAGTACAACAGCTGAAGAACAATAAGGCATCAGGGCCAGATGATATTCCGGCAGAAGCACTCAAGGCAGTTGTGGACACTTCCGTGGAACTACTTTACCCTCTATTTGGGAAGATATGGGAAGAGGAAGAAGTGCCAGCAGACTGGAGAGAAGGCTACCTCATCAAGATCCCCAAGAAAGGAGACCTCAGAAATTGTGCTAACTACAGAGGGATCACACTCCTGTCAGTGCCAGGGAAAGTCTTCAACAGGATCATCTTGGAAAGGATGAAAGATATGGTCGACCCAATGCTTAGAGACCAGCAAGCCGGATTCCGCCAGAACAGATCATGTTTAGACCAGATCGCAACATTGCGCATCATAGTAGAACAATCCTTAGAATGGAACTCTTCCCTCTACGTGAACTTCGTTGACTATGAAAAGGCATTTGACAGTGTTGACAGGAAGACCCTCTGGAAACTGCTACGACACTATGGGGTACCCACTAAACTGGTCAACCTAATCAAGAACAGCTATGACGGAACAGGCTGTAGGGTAATCCATGGAGGACAGTTCACCTGTCGCTTCGAGGTAAAGACTGGAGTAAGACAAGGCTGCCTGCTGTCCCCATTCCTCTTCCTCCTGGCCATTGACTGGATTATGAAGATGACCACAGTACAGAGGACAAGTGGGATCCAGTGGACACTATGGACGCAACTTGAAGACCTGGACTTCGCCGATGACTTGGCACTGCTGTCTCACAGCCATCAACAGATGCAGGACAAGACGACAGAACTGGCAGCTGTCTCCTTACAAGTGGGCCTGAACATCCACAAAGGAAAGACCAAGGTCCTCAGGATGAATGCAGCCAGCACTGACCCAGTCACACTGGAGGGGAATGCACTGGAGGAGGTAGAGACCTTCACATACCTCGGCAGTGTCATCAACAAGCGGGGCGGCACAGACGCAGACGTCAGAGCAAGGATAGGCAAGGCAAGAGTGGCATTCCTGCAACTGAAGAACATCTGGAGCTCCAGGGTACTGTCATCACGCACAAAGATCCGGTTGTTCAACTCCAACGTGAAGATGGTCTTGTTGTATGGAGCAGAGACATGGAGGATAACCAACACCACCATCAACAAAGTGCAGACCTTTGTCAACAACTGCCTGAGAAGAATCCTCCAGATCCACTGGCCAGACACCATCAGCAACAGTGAATTGTGGGAAAAGACACAACAACGACCTGTCGAAGAGGAAATCAGAAGAAGAAGATGGGCCTGGATTGGCCACTCGCTCCGAAAACCAGTAACAAGCACCACCAGGCAAGCGCTGACATGGAATCCTCAAGGCAAACGGAGAAGAGGACGACCAAGAAACACGTGGCGACGGGACCTCCAGGCAGACACCAGGAAGATGGGCTACACCTGGAACCAGTTAGAGAGGATGGCCCAGGACAGGGGACTCTGGTGATCTGTTGTCGACGGCCTATGCCCCAAGAGGGGCGATGGGCATAAGAAGAAGAAGAATAATTAGCTCTTTTTCCTTATATGTTATATTTCTCCTAATCAACCAAAGAATTTGATTAGCCCTTGCAGCTGCAATACCACACTGTTCTGAAACTTTTGTATCAGCTCTTATTGTTACTCCTAAGTCCGTTTTTTTCTTTAATGGTAGTACCTAGAACAGTATCTCCCATTTTATAGTTTACATCCAAGTTCCTGTGTCCTGTGTGTATGCATTTACATTTCCAAAAATTTAATAACATCTGTTGTTTCTTCAGACCAGTTAACTAATTGTTTGTTTAGATTGTTTTGTAAATATTGTTTATCAATATCATTTTTAAGTTTTCTAAACACTTTTGTGCCATCTGCAAATTTCAGTATGCTGCTTGTTATATTATAGTAATAATGAGGCCTAACTATTGCTTTATACGTTATACGTTCCAATGTTTCTATTGTATTACTGCAATGATTACACATGGCAATAAATGTTATCTTATCTTATCTTATAATGGTATGATGTTTACATTTTTCAATTCAAAAGGAACCACTCCCTCTTTTAATGACAAGTTGAAGACACTTGCAAGTGATATACTAATTTGTTCTACTGTTTCCGTTAGTAATTTTGGCGGAATTTGGCGGAATTAGCTACAGTTTCTGGAGTTACAATTAACTGCCCTAAATAGTCCGATTTAGCCTCCTGAAATTTGGCATTTGGAACTGGTAATGAACTAATATCCTCTCTGGTAAACACTGAACTGAAGTATCCATTTTTGTCTTCCAGCACTGTCTTCTAGTGATCCAACCTTGTCTTGTATGTTTTGTTTACTCCTGACATATGCATAACAAGTTAATAACTCTTACTGTCATTTTTTATGCTACATGCTAATTTTTGCTCATAGATTCTTTTAGAATTTTCTAATTTCAGTTGTAGCTGCATTAAGTGCCTCTTTGTAATTTGTTTAGTCTTCATCCTTTCTGGTACGCCAATAAACCCTCCACATAGTTTGCTTGTACACTATTTTTCTAATAGCTTCTTTTGACAAGTGTTTATTTCTATACCTTTTTCCTTGTTTTTTCAAGGGAACAAATTGTTCAATAATACAGTACTCTTATTTTCATATTTTAGAATGTTCCAACATTCAATAGCCGTCTTATTCCTCAGCATGTTATTCCAATCTAGTTTTGCTAAGTATTTTCTCATATCTTTGTATTTACCTTTGTGGAAGTTTCTCCTGTATTTCTTTTTCTTTTTAGTTTAAGATTTTACATTGATGTAAAAATGTATTTGATTATGATCATTGTTAACCATTGGTTCATGAATTTTGAAATTGTCCACTAATTCCTTTTGTGAAAACTAGACTATATCTAATACATTCTCTCACCTGGTTGGTTCTAGCATGTTCTGAGTAAGGAAGCTATCCTGAATTAAAAACAGAAACTGCTGGTCCTCACCCCCTGTTCTCTCTAGGGAATTCTATTGTATGTATCCTTCGTTAACATCTCCCATTATGATACATTCCCCTTTACTCACTTTCTTTATAGCGTTTTGTATTTTTGTGTTATACTCTTCGTTTATGTTTGGACTTCGGTAAACTAATCCAATAGTTAATTTTGAATTTCCTGTAACTATATTGCACCAGTTTCATTGCAATCTACTATCCTTTCTAATAAATTTTTTTAAAACCTGAATAGATTATTTAATATATAAAATACCCCCCTCCCTTTCTTCGTATTCGATCTCTCCTAAACATTGCATATCCTGCCACTCCTAATTCAACATTGGGTATATCTTTGTCAGCCCATGTTCGGTTATACCAATTATGTGAGGGTCAATATCTGCTACCAAAGTGTTTAATTCATTTTTTTTATTATGCTCCTTGCATTTAAACAGATGCATTTATAACCATCTTCAGAAATGTTTTCCAGACATTTTGTCACTGGTTTGCATCTCATCCTGTTTGAGGCACCTCTAAGTAACCTCCCTGCACTTCTAGTTTAAACAATGTCTGCCAAAAAAATATTTTCGATGCTACCCACACCACTGTCGACTGTTGCTGAGAGTTCATCTGCAAACATTGCTGCAACCTTTCCACTTAGATGAAGCCCATCCCTCATGAACATGTCAGCCCTGCCAACAAAACATCCCCACAAATACAACTTCCTCTTCCCTACATGGCTACATAACTGCTGAACTAGCGTGTTAATTATCATCTTCCAGCAATTTTGATAATCGTGACCCCTGCTTCCGATTACTGGTAAAATCCCTGACAGAATGATCTGCTCAAATCCTGTCTGCGTAAGTGTTTACTTGAGACCCAACTTGGGGGATGGGGCAGGATTCAATTGACTGGTGCATTGGATAAAATGTGTCATAATATGTGTCCCAATATACTCATTAATATGTCATTTGTTTTAATTTCAGTATATTATTAATTGGGGTTTAACTAAAATATATTTCCCGATTGCTGCAACTGTAAATTTTCTGACAGCCACAAACTATGAAGGGGTAACATTAATTTGTCTTTCTTAATGGGTGGTGTTGCATTGTTTACCCAACCATTTGTTGTTACTTTGTTTTGGAAATTCACTGGGATGGTTTTGAGATAATTTCTATGATGTATCAGGAAACAAGTTTTATAAACTATGTACACTTTTGGTCATGAAACTACAATCAAATGATAAATGTATTTTTGCGTGTTTTGTATTTTCCTATTATTTATGGCTACACTATTAATATATATTTTTACCCAAATTGTGCTCATGGCTATAAATGAGCACTTAGTCCAACCGAAGGATACCAATGAAGTTAGACTCGGTTGCAATCCAATATGACCTTTGATTCAGAAATTGTTCCACCAATTCTCATTAAGAAGAATAACCAACCTATAAGAGAGTCATCTTATGCACCGACTAGGGTACAAAGAGGAAAAGTAGAACTGCGTAACTACATGACATTATTTGTTGTTGGTATATTTCACAGGAGTGACGACACTATTTAAAAGGAAACAAGTCATGCTTTTGGACCTATGCACCTATAAGATTTACCAAAACATTAATGAGGTGATCAATACACGAAAATGTAGGAAATTATATACTCCAAATGTTGATACACTTTTAAGTACACTTAAGCTATTACATGAGAGTAATCTGGGCCAAAATCCTGAACGAGGTAGGCAAATTACCATGTCAAATCAAATCAAATCAAATCAAATTTATTGTAACTCTACAATACATACAAATACA
>SDWI01002281.1:10897-32262 GCA_009193005.1 Lamellibrachia luymesi
CCTATTATATATTTCAATATATATCATAGTATTAAACACAAAAACAGCATACAGGTGTGAAAAACTAATCGTGATTGGGAGACCTTATACATTTGTAGTTCATTACTGAATAGGTTGTAAACATGAGACTTGGGTTAAAATAATTCCAAATTATAGCACCCTTAATTCTTACAGAATGAAGTCTTATTTCTAAAGTTGCCATGGATATATGTATTTGTGTAGATTAAGTTTAAACTTATAATCACAAATTGTAGGCAGAGACCACTGTTGCATTTATGCATAAACATTTGTATTGTGTATACATATAGTTGTCTAAATGTTAAGATGTTTAATAGTTTAAAGATAATTTTAGTATGAGCTAATCTATTAGCTGAGACAGGCATTCCCACTGCTTTCTTTTGAACCTTTATAATACTTGAACAATATGAGTCAAATGCACTACCCTACACTTCAGTACAATAGGTCAAGTGAGGTCTAGTTAATAATCTTTTGGCTTTGTTGAGAATGCCAACACCTTTAGAGATTTTACATTTAACTTGGTTAATGTGTTTAGCCCAGTTGAGTTTGTTATCAATAGTGACACCAAGATATGTTGTAGAGGATACTTGCTTAATAGCAGTATCATTAATTTCAAGTTTTGTAAGTTTGATATGTTTTCTGTTGGATGTTAAAAATATCATGTATTGGGTTTTATCAATATTTAAAGATAATTTATTAGCATTTAACCAAACAAAACGTTTTTTAGTTCAAGACTCATTTTGTTAATTATATCATCCAAATGATCACCCTGTATAAGTACACTAGTGTCATCAGCAAATAATATGGAGAAAAGAATATGAGACATTAGCAATATCATTGATATATAATAGAAACAGCAGTGGCCCCAGTATGGAACCTTGAGGCACTCCACAAATAATAGTGAGTTTAGTGGAGCTAGTGTTGTTGTAATACACATATTGACTTCTATTAGATAAATAACTTTTAATCCAGTCATTGGCTAAGGCACGTATACCATAACATTGGAGTTTTTGACAACAGTATCTCATGGTCAACAGTATCAAATGCTTTAGATAAATCTAAGAACACCCCTAGCACAAATTGTTTGTTTTGTAGTGCTTCTGATATTTTGTCTACAGTGGCCATTAGTGCCATGTTAGCGGAGTGATTTTTTCGAAAACCAAACTGATATTTGTACAGAATGTTATATTTATTAATAAAATTTTACAGAGAAAAAGAGAAAGGTAATATTGAAATTGTCCAGTAGTTAGAAAATTTTTTTTTCCTTAGCTTTGTAGGTAGGTAGTAGTTTTAAATATACCGGTTTTTATTTTCCGTAATAATTTGTCTTAATTTGTAATTATCATTCAGTATCAATTTACAAACTAGTATAATGTATACTGAATAAACTACATGGAGCTACAGACGAACAAGCCAGGCAATCCGTGTGATTCTAAATTAATGGGGGAAACCCTGCATTTCTAGGGAGGTAAAATACCTGACGAAATTGCAGCAGATGATGAAGCTGTGCTAATGGTTTCCATTGTAGTGGTATCAACTGTCTCCGTGGTAGTCAACAGTGGAACTGCAAAGATAGAAATAAAATTTCTTTATGAAAAAGTTGTTTTGCTAAGAGACAGAAATAAAAAAAATACTTCAAATATGACAGTTCCAAGTTGCATAAATCATTGGCAATGGTTTTTATTGTCTGACACTTCTTGCACAAAGACAAAAATGTCATATATGATTTTTGTTGATGACAGGATATGGAACAATGACAATGACAATAAATAATATTACCTGGTTCCAGATGAACAACTGGTTTCACAAAATGTTCCTGAGAAAGTTTGAAACATCTATATTTGTACTAATTTTCTGAATCATAATCCAGTCTGCAATGCCCGAGCCTACTTACATATTTCAGCATTTAGTTTTTAACCAGCAACATTGCTGACAATTAGCAAAAAATTCAATTACACATTTATATGGGATGTGTTAGAAGTTATGAATCCCAACAAATGGCAAAAAAATATGTAGAGGTCTCCATCACTGGGGAAATGCATGATGCAGTGTCCTTTTCTAGATGTCCATTTAACATGATACTACTAAATGAAGGAACCTAAACATGGAATTGAAAATATGTTATAAAATAAACACAACACAACCTAAAGTTTTTTGGCCACATCCTCAAACAGGAAGGAATACAACAGGAAACATTGGAGGGAATGGTGGATGATAAAAGAGGCAAAGGAAGACAGAGAGCCACATGGATAGACAACTGCAAGGCATGGATGGGGAACATTAAATATGAAGATCTTGTCAGAATGGCACAAGCCATTGAAAATCCATGATAGCCGACTTTCTGAGAAGAGACGGCACAACATGATGAAAGATGCATAAAAAGCTGGAAGAACTGTAATTTTCTGAGTAACATTTCACTGACATGTAAAGATGAAAACCTAGCAAATAACATGAAATCTGCCAAAACACATCAACTAATTGCGTACTGTAGATGCATTTTTGACAAATAACATGTTTAAATGTTTTGTTTGGCATTGCAATTAGGAATGCAAAGGAATAAGAAGTAAGTTGATCATTAAAATAAAAATGAGATAAAAGAATAGAAATGACTTACTAGCAAATGTGCCAGTGCAGTGCATACACATATGCACACCTATGGTCATTACAAGTTTTCTAGTATGTACTTAAACAAGACTCACCCAATTTGATGCAGCGATCTGAGTCATCATCAAGTACTTGAACATGACAAGTCAACTCCAGACCGCTAGTTGCAAAAACATCCTCATTTGGCAGTGTTAAAGTACTAGTGCAGTGGTAGATATTGTCACTACGATTCTCACATACTGTCACATTCTGCAGTGATACCTCACGCACAGTTGACCATGTGATGATGGCTGAAGGCTTCGAGTCAACAGAACAAATCAATGTCGAGTTCCCTTCAACTGTACTCACTGTTACTTTGGTGTCACAGGACAAGGCGGATGAAGATATGTCCCCAAGCGAAAGAGTGTGATTATCTGGTCTGACTGAAATTAAAGATGATGCCAAATTGAGAAATCATGTTACTACTCAAGTATGTCATAATGAATTACAATGTCTTGTTTTAACTGGCCAAACATTCCACCACCCTGTAAAGTCATGAGTGCCTTTGTTGTCACACAATATGTATTAAGATAACAATCCTTTATCCATATTAAATTGGTTTGTTTGCAACTGTGACACCTAATGGCATTACTCCTGATAATTTTGAGCCAATTTACACCTATCAGTAAGTGCAGGTATTGATATCTTGGCCAAACCATTCCCCTACCCTATAATATTGCCTATTTTTCAAAATATATACATTATAACAATTAAGTTACAATTGTAACCCATTTCCCAAATTAGATTTTTTTGCTATTGTGACATCTATCTACATCATTCCTGGTCATTTCCAAAAGCAAAATACCAATTTAATGTGGTTAAATGGAAATATAAGTTATGGTTTTGGGCCTATGCACCTATAAGAGCTACTAAAACAACCATTTGCAAGTATTAAGAATATCATGCTAATAGTTTACTAGGAAAACCTTGTTGAACACACAGAATCTTAATTTCATGGGCCTCGCCATACTGTTAGATAACACTATGTCATGAGTGTTTGGTGCAATGTAGTTACAGGAAATTCAACATTAACTGTTGGATTAGTTTACCGAAGTCCAGACATGAATGAAGAAAAAAATACAAAACACTACAAACAAAGTGAGTAAAGGGGAATTCATCACAATGGGGGATTTTAACCATGGACACATACAATGGAAATCTCTACAGAGTACAGAGGGTCAGGACCAAAAATTTCAATTTTTAATACTTCCTTACTCATCATGTGCTAGAACCAACCTGGGAGAGAATGTATTGGATCTATATAGTTTTGTACTAAAAAAATTAATTGGTGGACAATATCAAAATAGTTCAACTATTAGTGATCATAATCAAATACTTTTTGACATCAAAATGAAATCAGAACATAAAAATAAATACAGGAGAAACTTCCACAAAGGTAAATATAAAAATATGAGAAAATACTTAGCAAAGATAACATGCTGAGGAATAAGACAACAATTGAATGTTGGAACATGTTAAATATGAAATTGAGAGTATCATTGATCAATTGTTCATTGTTCCCTTGAAAAAACAAGGAAAACGGTCTCGAAAGAAACACTGATGGCTGACTGACAGAAGACAGCATTGTTGTTGTAGATTGNTATTAATAAAATGAAATATGTCTGAAAAATGACAGATGTTATTCAATTTTGGGAAATGAAAATGCCTACACACAGGACATGAAACCTTGGATGTAAACTTAAAAATTGGAGATACTGTTACAGGTACTGCAATACAGATCCTGTGGGATAGCTGCTTCAAAAGGTAATCAAATTCTAGGGCTAATTAGGATAACTATCACATAAAAGGAGACACTGCTAATTGTACCCCCGTACAAAGCAACAGAGAGGTTGCATTTGGAATATTGTAGACAAGCTTGCACATCGATGAACAATTTTTGGACTCCTGATAAGCCAATGGCTTCCTTGTCCACTTGTCATCTGGGTGTTTTGCATTGCATGGCAATATTGTTCAATCTTGTTAAATATATGAGCAATTCTCAAAAGGTCGCCATTTTGTATATGCCAATCTTAATTAATCATTAAAAATATGTATCTTTAATGTATATACTTATACAATATGTTGTTGTGATGCTCTAATAATAAAGACATATGATCAAATTGCATGTGTGTTTGCGATAATAATTTTTTTATGCCCAATAGTTTCCGCAATGTTGGCTACAAAAGTACGTACAAAACGTGACGCCATTAGCCAGTCCTTCTGCATCGTAAAATATGTACCATAATATTAATCTAATTATAGTTTTACAAACATAATTCTAACAATAGTATAATACTCAACATAATTACCACCTAGAGTGAACCGTAGTACTCATAATTTTACGAACACGCGTCTTCAAAGGTTGACCATACGGTCGTAACGTGCGACGTCACTGCTTACACTAATTTTCAAAAACCGTAAACTATAAACCAACGCGCGTTGTCAGCATTATTCTATGCTTAACATTAATTATACTACATATTCTGTAATGTGTGCTACTCTACGTTTTTTTTTAAGAATTCCCGTTTAAGCGCAAGAATCAGTTTAATGTTATAAGAATCGGCGGCGTCATTTAGTTACGTACGTATGGATCGCCGGTAAACGCTCGATATGTAACAAAATACGCAGATCGCCATTGCAACACCTTCGATGACGACGGCAATGAATATTCATGACAAGCAGCCAAGACAAAATTGCGCCCGAAGTCGAACGAAGTTATGCAACATCGTGTCGTCATCACAAATAGTCACATTACGACCGTATACAAATTACGACCGTATGCTATAAACACGAGTGTCGTGGCCATTCTGTTGTGCTAATCGTTATCTAAACGGATGCTATATAAGTATTTGGTCGTCTGTTGGCCATATACTGAAACTTGAACCTCGCGCATGCGAGTGTCACTGTGTCCGGGCAATGACGTCTGATAGGGTTTGCATGACGCCGGTGTTATTATTACGACCAATCGTTGGAACCATGTATTAGGTCGAAACAGTGTTTATCATTGCTACACTTTGTTAATATGATATGGTATTATAGTTTAACCATGTACACCTTGTTAATTGTGTTATTTGTAAAAAAAAAAGTATTAAAAAGTTCTAAATGTTGGCTATGGCGTCATTATTATGACCAACTACTGTGGAACACAGCTTATGAAAAGCTAGTCATAGCAGTGATGTAAATTAGTTTATAATTAAGTCAAATACATCACTCAGTTGTGCACACTTTATTTTGGGGCATTCGGCAAATGTATAATTAACATTTATGCCATAATGCAGCTTTGCGGTGTCATTGTTGCGCTCGTATTATCGTAGTAGTAGTATCAACGATTAGGCGCTAAACTGTCGAGATTATGCAAATCGCGTAGAAGACGGCAATACACATTCATGACAAGCAGCCGACAGAGAGGAGAATGGCGCCCGTACGAAAAGGTAAATATGCCTAGGTGAAGGATTCACGCACACAAGGCGATCATTTGTACTCGCTCGCGCCAACTGTAACGCCAAGAACAAGATTTCAGCAAACATGCTGAGAACAGTGCCAGGCACACGAGGAATGCATAGTGTCAAGCCGGGCAAAGGAATGATCATCAAGGCACGAAAACTGGCGTGTTTTTGCGTTGGGTGTAAGACCAGTGGCGTTTGTAGCGAACAGAGATATGTCAAGGAATGGTGCAGCCACAACATATGCATGACGAATTTTACCACGCATGGACACCGAACGTTGATACTGCACACGCCGACGCCGCGATAGATGGGATCACCGCGTTAGTTAGTTACATGTGCACCACTGGATACACGCTCCAGTTGGGAGCTGGTCGTTCATCTGTATCGACAGATGCAGCTATCCGAAGCCAGGTGTGCGATTTTATAATGCGGTGTACTGAAGTATTTGGGGGTCTGAACCTCATTCTGCAGCAGGCCTTATAATAGTGTTTTTGCCAATTCATTATACTGAATTAAAAGGATTTACACTTGATTCCTGCATGACTTTATATCTTACAATTCGACCTGCAGTTTCAATACTTGATAGGCATCATAACCGTGCAGCGTCATCAGTACGACCACAACATATATCACTGGTTGTGGATCACAATCATCATATGTCATGCATTGTGTTGTAAACCACTGCTCAACTGTCCACATAATGACCTTATTGTGACTTGTGATGTTGGACACGAGTATTGTTACCGTCTTTAGGTCATTCAAGACATGTGGTTGGTCGTAATGGTGACGCCCATTTACATGATACTTATGGCCGACTTACATAAACTCATTATTTAGTTTTTAAATGATACCTAACTACCATTTTCACTTTCTATCATTGAAACAACATGTCATATGTCTGGAAAGTATCACAATGAAGACTCCCATTTAAAATTTACCAAGTGTGGGGCAATGCTGTCAGATATATAATTCATAGATCAGTCTTGAGTCACTTAAAAGAAGGACAATTTTACTATGTATCAACTTTATGTGATGTTAAACACAGTATTACATGTTTGCCAAACATAAAGGCTAGAAATAACAATGTGTTACATTCTTACCATACTAAAGTGGTTTAGTGAGAGCAGCATGGGTTGTCATCAGTCACGACCAAACAAATGACAGTGTGCTTTGCAAATGCCCAGTGCGTGGTTATTGTTGATCTAACTATCTTCTAAACATGATATCTCCATAGTATAGGTTCTGTACTTGAGTTGTGTGTTCAAATTTTTTATGATTAAGACAATTTAAAATTTATCACATCTGTCACGTTTATTGAACGACCTTTTGAGAATTGCTCATAATTATGGTAATATGCGTTGACCTGCACGCTTAGATGCCCGTGCTGATAAAACCTAATACTACACTGACATGGACTACAAGAAAGTGCAGCTGTGGTCTAATATTTAAAAAAGTATAAATGTATGAGATCTAGTTTCTTGAATCAAACAGAGTTATATTCATAAGATTTTAACTACTAATTGAATAACCTAGCAACAAGGTACTAGGGCATACACATCAGGCATGGGTTAATTTCAATTGTTTATTGAATTAACTCAATTAAGTTAATTTAATTTAATTAATTAACTTTTCCAGAAAGGCTAATTTAATTTAATTAATTAACTTTACCATAGGGGCTAATTTAATTTAATTGACAAATTCCCAATTAACTCTAAATTAAGTGATCATTTAACAGTTAACAATATTACTGAATAGTACACAGTCATGTTATTCTGGTGTTTTCAGGTCTGCAGACACTGTTCCAGTCACTAGCCTGATCAGATTCAGGCATGTGTGACTGGAAGGGAGAACATCACATAGAATATAATATACCCTGTACCAACTGGAGTGAGCTGGTCATTCAGGCACTTGTGAACTGGAGGGAAGGCCTAGACAATAGAATGTCCTCTGGTGGTGTGATAAGTTGATGGCTAATCTTGGCTTCTGCAAATCTCTGTTTAAAGTAAACATTTGGGGCTGGCAACTTGCAGCCAAGTGGATCTGTGGGGCCATTAGACTTATGCATTATATAATTTTTTCCTATGTACATATAACCATTAATGGGGAGATGTAGAGGAAGGTAATATAGCTTCAGCTTGGGATGTTTTTACAATGCATGCCAACGTAAATCAAAAGCATGCCAGTTCTAAATATGCATAAAAAATAGTGTATACATATTTAAATGTTAGTGTGTAAAGGGGAAACCTAATGATTTAGTATAAAACACTGCATAAATAACAACTTGTTGCATAAAAATTATGTATGTAGTTTCCCAGTTTTGTTAATTTGGTGGTTGAATATAGGAGGAAACTCCACACCTGCAAATCTTCAGCCACAACTTTTCAGTCCTTTTAGAAAAAATAATTAATTTTTTAACACATGTACAAGTACAAGTGTCTACAACTTTTAAATGTGATTAAATGCCCCATGAAGAAATGTCTTGGCATGTAAATATTGTATGAGCAAATCTCTTTCCAACAAAGTTACAAAACACATTTCTGTGATTTTAGAACTGTTTTAAATGTGTAAACAGTTCCACCAACACATCATTTAATTGAATTACAATTAATTGATAATTTTATTTAATAATTTGGGAGGTTAATTTAATTTAATTGACCGGAGAAATGTGCGAGGTTAATTAAATAAAAAAAATTCTGAGTTACTTGTAATTTAATTAATTAACTTTTCGAGTTAATTGCCTCATGCCAGTACACATGACCCAGATAAGATAGATGTATTTGTATGGTGAGACTTCCCAAAATCACCAGTTCATATCTTGACAAACAGTGGACAAGAATCACTGGTAAATTACAATTTTATTGCATGTTCATGCTTTTTTAAGGACCATATAATAAATATACCTTATCGAACGATATTGGGTTTTATGCACTGGTTGCTTCAACATTTTTTATTAGGCTCGCAAGCTTGCCCAATGCAAAATTTTGAAACAGTTCGTGCATAAATCCCAGTATCATTCAATAGTGTATAATATATACCTAGATAAATATGTAAACCCAACAATTTGGTTATTATTAATTAACCAACCAAACACTGAGTGACCTAGAACTTTCTGTTCTTGACAGAACAAATAGGGAGGCAACAAACACTAACATAATGTGTAAACACAGACTGATGACAAGCACACACGCACCATATCCATTCACGCACGCGCGCGCACGCACGCACACACAAACAAATAACTGTTTATATTATAAGCATACTAGACATAAAGAAATTGAACAAAACATCACCCTTACCATTTATAGTGACATTAAACTTTGTCACTTCTTCTGCTGCAAAGTAACCTTTCTTGGTCATACAGCGGAATTCACCTTCATCGCGTGTTTCCAGTGAGGATATCACCAGATGAGAGATGTTCATTTCTGCACGGGTTTTCAAACCACAGTTCCATGTTGTCGTTGTATTTACTCCACCTTCGATGAAAATGTCAGCACAGACCACATCATTTATCAGCCACTGCACATTCTTCAGTTCGTTCATCTGAAGGCTATGGTTGCACAAGAAAGCTTTTTGGTCATGCTGGAAGAACTGTTGTGCTGAAATCACAGAAAAGAATCATCAAAGGAAGAGGAAGACAGATTCATGTTTTCTTTATCATGTAACTGAAAATTATGTATTATTCCTCGGTGAGAATGAATCATTTCTGATATGTAATCTATCTTTCTTAGGTGAGAAAAATACTCGTATCTATACTTTCATAACCATTCAATAACTTAAAATATTCAATATGATATCCTTTTAATCTCCTTGTCTGTAAGGCTGTTAAACCATATTCTTTTAGGCATTTCTTATAACTATACACACAAGCACACAGTTGTATGTGTATATATATATATATATATATATATNTAGTTGCTTCTGTGTCTAAACAAAAGCAAATTGGTAAACTGTAGCCATTATTAGAAATGTGCACCACTTTATGCCTAATGATCACATGGAAGCAGGGTTGAAAAAATCATGATTTTTGTATTTAAATCAAAATAATCAGATTTTTTTTATTTAAATGATTTATTAGATTTTTTTAATTTATTTGATTTTTTTTAAATCTGGTATATGGACATTTATATAGATATTTATAAATCCTTTTAAATGTGTTCTATTCAAATAAATTTGGGTACTTGTCTTAATAGATACATAATTTTTATGTATATAAAGTTATATAATTATAATATAGTTTGATTTACAACAGCAACAAAGCTGTCATTTAAAAATATAGTGTATCGAAACTGTCAGCTGTGCTTACCCCACCTCTACATGCTGTTAATACAATCCGTTTAAATGTTAAATAATTCTTAACTTTGTCCGGTTTAATTGTAAACTCATAAATATAACCATTAAACAACTTTATAACACCTTTATCAAAATAACCACTTAAAAATAAAATTAACACTCAGTGTTCGAAATTAAAGCCTTTTTATCGGCAGCCGCCGATTCAAAATGCTTCCCGCAGATTCAGTTAAACAAAATGCGCAAGTTATGAATTATTTAACGTTTAAAGGGATTCACCACTGGGTCGGACTGTATTAGTGATGCACATTACAGTACTTACTAATTCAATATAAAATACAATTGTGACAAACTACTTCTTCCTTGCTAGCGACAGATCGCAGCCAAGGAAAACACGAAGTCCGCACATGCAAGGGAAACCCCTGGTATTTGGAACATGGATGTCTATTGGATGATACACATTTAATGACATCGGTGTCTTGTAGATGCCATGCAGACATTGTAGACTCGATCATGTCTCCTCTTGCTCTTCTATAGTACAGGCTTGGTAGCTTCAACACCTTCAATCTGTCACAATACTCCTGGCATGTCAGTTCTGGAATTAGCTTTGTTGCTCTTCATTGTACATTTTCAAGTATCCTTTGGTCTCTCTTGAGTGTTGGGGCCCAGATAACATTTCCATATTCTAGTATAAGTCTGACCAGACTTGGGTATAGCTTCTTTATGGTTGGTCCATCTAAGAGTTCCACTGTTGGCTACAACATATTCATATGTGTGGTTGTTTCGCCCTAAACTTTGCATTTCTCTTCATTAAAACGTAGTTGCCATTTTCTGAACCACTCTTCTAGTTGTTTTAGGTCTGCCTGCAGTATCTCTTGGTCAAATTGTGTGGTGATGTATCTGTAGGTTTTGGTGTCATCGGCAAACATGTGAACAGGTGAGTCTACCACCTCTGGCATGTCGTTGATGTAGCATACAAAGAGGATTGGCCCAAGTACACTTCCTTGCGGAATGCCACTCGTGATGGTGGACCACGACGATTTGCTACCATTGACGATAACACGCTGGCGTCTTCCATTCAGGAAGGGTGCAATCCACTGTAGCACTTTGCCACATATCCCATAACCATTGAGCTTGACTAGTAGTCAGTGGTGTCGAACGCTATGGCGAAGTCAAGGTAAATTGCATCAATGCTCTCTCCCTGTTCAATAGCTTCGGTCCACTTATCAAGAACTGCAAGGAGCTGAGTAGTGCATGAGCGACCATGGACAAAGCCATGCTGAAAACTTTACAGTAGGTTATTGGTCATCATGTATTCCATCACAACTGCTCCATCATCTTACAGGCTACGGAGGTCAGGCTCACTGGACAGTAGTTCCCTGGTATGTGTTTCTTGCCCTTCTTAAATACTATATTGTATTTTTTATAAATAAAAGATATACATTCGAGTTATCTAACCTCATCTTCGACTCATGCACCTTTTGTTTGCATATGCAAGGTTAGCACAACTATCCGACTATTATTTTCTTTAAAAAATTCATATTTTGTGGTGATAGGATGCCCACAACTGCAGCTGTCAATTCAGCATAAACACTGACTTCCAATGACCAATCACCAGTTGCAGAACAATAAAATAATGCGTTGCCACGGAATTGTGCGACACACAAATTTGGGGCACGCAACCATACAAACAAGTGTTTTTATTTTACATATTTTCGGAAATCATGAAGATTTCTTGTTCAGTTTAAAATACCAATAACTCAAAAACTATTTGTGCAACAACTCTGACATTTTGGCACGGTTATTCTCCATCATTTGTAGATAGTAACAGACACCATATATTAGTTCTCCCACAATCTGCCATTGTGTGTTTTTATGTGTGAAAGTGAGCCAACGAGTGAGTTCAACAATAAAACATGTTAGAACACAAATAAATCTTATTTGACACACCTACATATATGAGAAGTTTGAAGTTTCTATGTTGCTTAGTTTATGAGATACTGATCTCCAAAGTTGGTAAATAGCGAAAAGCAGCCTATACATATAGCAGCCAAAAAAGCTATGGCCAAAGAGACAAAATTCCAATTTATTTTTATATGAAAGACAGGCACAATGCCTGTGTAATGCACCATATTTGGATTCCCTATTCAAATGGCTTCATGTTGTAAAAAATACTTTGGATGGTCACACCAGATTACAACACGATATGAAATAGGTGATTTTACTACCTATTTCATCTCTAGTAAGAAAATTATGTAAATATTGCTGTCAAATGCAAGAAAAACCTTCTGAATACATAGTTCTAGATTATATATATACCTGGGTCATTCCATGTGAAATCAAACAATGATCAAAAACTTGATGTCTCAGGATTTACTTAAATAAAAAAAAATGTAGATCGGGTAGATCGGGAATTTTCTTAAATTTTAACCAATGAATAAGTAGCTATAGCTGAGCACTTCTGCCAAAAAACTAAGGATTTGCATGGAAATTGTGTAATGCCCTACGATGTAAACGGGGGTAAGCACCCAACCAGTACTTTTTGTCTGTTTTCAGGTGCTATTAAGTTACAAGCTAAATAACTGAAATTTGTTGTACACTGTATATGGGTCATTAACTTTGGTCTCAGATTCACTTGATATGTGTACCAAATATTCCACAGTCATCTTCATCGACAAATCTGAAGTTTGGTCTCTATATTCCAACTAGTTTTTGAGTAATTGCCATTTTGCTAAGTCTGGTAGGTGTCGAATTTTGCAAAAATATTGTGGCGTCATTTTCATGCTACATTTCAAGTCCCATTATCTCAGGAAATAATGTACACAGAGGCCTGACATTTTCTGTGATAACTAAGAAGGTTTTAGTGGTTAATCAGATCGTAGCGAAATATTGTTGTTAATCAAATCGTAGCGAAATATTGTTGATCCTTCATTTATTCCATAACTGTACATGTTTACATGTATTTTATTCAGTTCGACATACAACAATATGTGACATTTAAACATAATATTTACACATTGATGCTAGTCCACTCATTTGATAACTTTTTATAAACCGTTATAAAGAGGGTAGACTTTTTTTTAGTAAATCTAATACTCAACTCCGGGGCACCCTGAAAGGCGGGCACGTAAAAGGCAGGCAAGGCGGGCAAGAATTAACAAGGATGCGTAATAGTGCCGTGCTCCCGCTTTACATGCGCTGTAGTTATTGTCGATTTTATTGCTGTTGCTTTTCGTGTGTGCTTGCGTGTGTACATTGCGATTTCTGTTATCAACAATTTAACAAATATAAAGTAAAGGTTAAATAACAATTTGACATTAGTCGAATGTTACCGATCTTTTAATTGTGCAGCGCTATTGCTCAGTCACGCATGTTCATAATACTATTGTAGTGGTGCTATTTCTCATTGACTCGTCCTATTAATTATTGTCATTGTATAACGTGCATATGTGTCCTTAAATTTTAATTGTATTGATAAAGACTAGACTCATTTCTTTCGAACCGCATTTCAGTATATATCTTGCAGACAGACAAACACTGCATAGTTGCTCTATGCATTGAAATAAAATAATTAACGTTTTCTGTAATGTTATTCATGTTAGGTAGCAATAGCCTCAAAATTTAATTTGACTATTTTATATAATGTATATTATATATATAATACATTTTTTTTATTCAAGTATATTTATTTTTTAATTAATATTTTTTTATTATTAATATAATTATCAGTTCAAAACTTGCAACTGTGTGTGTGTGTGTGTGTGAGCGTGCGTGTGGTGAAACCTGTGATTTATGTATTTACTGTACAGTGACAATGTATGCGCAAATACAAAAAGGCTGAATGCTTCAAACATTTGACAAAATGAATAAAATTAATATTCCGACAATTCTTAGCTTCATTTTATTGTTTTTATTTTGGCAATTGCCAACAAACCACAACTTCATCAATAATCAACTGAAGAAACATGAATGACAATGATAGAATATATACAGTGCTCGAAGAGCTGTGCATGTAGTTACAAGCTACAATCATTGCAACAATACATTCACAATCTCTTCATTACAGAACACCTTTATCAAATGACTATGCAAGTGGAACACATCTCTGTACACTAAGAAAACAGACAATGGTAATACTACTGCAAAAATCAATTGATTAAAAATCATCACAATAAACACTATCAAAAAGAGGTAATTGTGTCAATATAGCGATCATCACAATAATTTCATCCACTGATGAAACATTAATAACATAGAATGTATTCAGCACTCAAAGAGCTGTGTTGCTACAATAAAAAAAATGCATTCACAATCTCTCAGAACTCTGGAATATTTACTAATTAATATTTACTAATAACTATGACCTATCCATCATTCTTTTAGTTAATTCTTTAGCAAACATTTAAATAAAATAAAAAATAATTTTTTTATTTAGAGGCGTAAAAGATGAAGATTATGTGGAAATGGCACCCGATGACTGTCCGAGTCAAGGGATGAAGGTGAAAAGGAGAACGCTACTATTGCGAAGGAAGCAATAATAAAATGTACGACTTCTTACTGAAATTTGGAAGGTGCTTTACTTGGTCTTTTACTCTGACATATGCAACAAAGCCATGGTACATGTGTGTCAGAGGTTTTTTTTGAACATCTTTGATGATACCACTTGCCACACCAGTCAAGCCACCATGTCACCAAAAACTTCAGGAAGGCATTGCCAACATTTAGTCTGTTCATCAAATATTGGTGCCAATAGGGTAGTTTGGAAACCAGTAATATTTGGGAAATCAGTAATTAGTTTCCTGTGCGAATGGATGGCTAGGAGCCGTGGTGGAATCTTTTTTATTTTCAACTACACCTTTAGCAAGAGCAAATTGACACAGTTTTTTTTTGAAGCATATGTTCTGCACTATCGACGTTTTCCTTTTCTGTTAATATTAGCATTTTGCTCAGCTTTTGGGTCAGAGGTTTGCATTTGGGATCTTTGGGATGGAGGGCCACGTCCAACTTGACATTTTGGGACTGATTGCTCTGTTGGTTGCATGGATACAGCTACCTTCTCGTCTGGTTGAACGGGTGTGCGATGCTGCTCAGCAAAGTGGTTGATCCACTCATCCGCAGCCTTCAGGAAGCATCCACACAGAAAGCTAGGTCTATAATTTTGTGTTGGTTCACTAAGAAAATTCAAATCCAATGAACTACTCACACTGCATGACAAACCAATCGAGCTCAAACCAACACTAAGTCTAAGATCAAGCACAATTAAGACTAGCAAAGCCTCCAAGTTCCCCACCTTGCTGTGTGGTAATTGTTTTCAATATGGCGTACAATAACAATGAAAAACTTCACAGTTAGTCAAGTGGGTAGGTACATCAAATGATCTAAATCAACTCTGCTATGTTCTGCTCTAGCTGCTCTGCTCTCAATTTACGATTGATTGTGCTTCTTATTAATATGTTGATCTATACTCATTCGATGACTTTCAACTAATAATAATTAATAATGCTACTTGTATGAACATGCGCGATTGAACGATAGCGCTGCATAATTAAAATATCGGTAACATTCGACAAATGACGAGTTGTTATTTAACCTTTATTTT
Organism: Lamellibrachia luymesi; assembly: GCA_009193005.1. Classification (NCBI taxonomy): domain Eukaryota; kingdom Metazoa; phylum Annelida; class Polychaeta; order Sabellida; family Siboglinidae; genus Lamellibrachia; species Lamellibrachia luymesi. The sequence goes on from SDWI01002281.1 coordinate 26,891, forward strand.
ATATTTGTTAAATTGTTGATAACAGAAATCGCAATGTACAAACGCACGCACGAAAAGCAATAACAATAAAAGCGGCAATAACAACAGCGCATGTAAAACGGGAGCACGGCATTACGCATCCTTGTTAATTCTCGCCGCCTTTTACGTGCCTCCTCAACTCCTTCAGAAATTAAGACGAACGCTTGCAGGCAGCGAGCAATTTTAGCAATTGACGCGATTTTTTAGATTTTTGCGCGAGCGATCGCTCACCTCAAACATAATGGACTGGTTATTATTATATTAGCGTGTGCGTATGTTTATGTGCTCAATCATGGTCACTTTAAAATGTATTACTGAAGTCTAAACATATTAGTTCAGAACCGAAATCGCGCCAAATAGGCGCATGGAACTCCGCTCTGCCTGAGGCGGTTGGCTCTGCCTAGAAGGGATTAAAAACACGTGTTTATGTCCTGTGGGATTTTGTCCGTACCACCAAATTCAGTGACCAAACGTTTTGCCAAAACAAAAGCTGATTAAGAAGAAAATACATACAGTTTTCAGCTGCAGAGTCTCCAAACAGCAACACAGCAGCAACATAGAACAACCACATTTTAGCAGATCATATTTGATTTCCGCAAATCACATGTGGTCTACGTTGATTTCCGTGACTGTATTCAACGCGACTTCTCCTTTTTGCTGCGTCAATTTACGTTGCCGTTGTCGACCACAACACCCAATTCGCCGACGGTACATTCCACGGTATGCTCACTAGGCGGCGCAACAGTGTTAAAACAGATTGGCGTGCCATCTAGCGAGTAGGCTATACATGTGTCAATTGCGTACAACCACAACAGTCTGCTATAATATTTGGAAGAAATTTACTTCAGTAGGCTACACAAAGAAATTCTATTGACGTTCGTTAACTACTAATTGCAATGTTTATTACAAATCTATGAATATATATGCGCCATGTCTGTATGTGATTTTGTCTAAGCCCAAGGACCACAACGAATAACATTTAATAAGTGCTTTCTTGTGAATTAATCTACTCTTTAATTCTTATGTCATCCTGGACCTTGGGCTTGGGCCTTATTGTAATGCACTTTTGCACACACACACACGCACGCACGCACGCACGCACGCACGCACGCACACACACAGAACAAGCTTGTTTTCGAAAAGACAAATATTGCATTGATCATATTAATTGCCACACTTAGAGTAATAAATTAACAGAACGTACAGAGTCTATTGGCTATGCAGGCCGCATGATAGGCGGCTGAATTCCTTTATTATTCCAGCCCGAACTGAGTTTATTCCATTCAATTATACTGCCTTTACAAAATAGGAATTTCTGAATTTGTCTGTGTGGGCTGCTGGAAATACAAGGCACCTGGAGTTAGAATTTGAGGTGCTGGTCTCGTCGTCGGCTTTGTAGACTGTCTAGTCCAATGTTTGTAACCATAGTGGATACGCACCCCTCGTGCCTTGATGAAAAAAAAAGATTAAACGGGCGGCACGGTGTTGAATTCGCACTAGTCGATTTATGTCGCCCTGGTGGTACGTACGGGTCCCATACAATGGCTCCATATTTAAGGACAGAGCGCACAATGGCAATGTATGCTGCCCTTTTACTGTTGAATGGGCAGTGGCGCATGTTCCGCCAAAGAAAATCGAGTGTGGAGTTTGCTTTTTGTGACTGTTGATCTATGTGAGTGCTTTTTACGGTCGATTGAAATGGTGTGAAGCCAACATATATGGGTTGCTGTTAACGCATTCCAGGATGGCATTATATAAACTGTAGAAGAAGCCAGTTTTTTATATACTGAGTCTGAGTATGTAACATTTGTTTGTGTTGAAGCTCCTCCCCCAGTCCTTTGCCCACTTCGCTAGTTACTTTAGGTCGTTTTGGAGANTTTTTATATACTGAGTCTGAGTATGTAACATTTGTTTGTGTTGAAGCTTTTCCCCCAGTCCTTTGCCCACTTCGCTAGTTACTTTAGGTCGTTTTGGAGAATGAATGTCTTGATCCTTCCGTATAGCAAGCGGTCATCGGCAAACAGGCGTACTTGGGTTTTGACAGACGCTGGTAGATCGTTTATGTGGCAAAGGGCCTGGTAACACTGTGCCTGGTGGGACACCACAGTCGACGGGTACTTCTCTCGAAGATTCGTTGAGCGTCCGATCAGGAAGTTTTATAGCCACTTGAGTGTGGTCTATGCTATGCCGCAGTGTGAGAGTTTGTGGAGGAGTTGTAGACGGAGACATTGTCTGGGTGCTGATGCATCATTACGGAACACCAGCAAAGTTGGAACACTATTCCAGAAAAACTGCACCTGCCAAGTCATACATAATGGAAAACTGTCTGAGACATTTTACATAAACTTGTGTAAGACACAGGGATTCAATCTATCACTGTTGTTTTTTTATCATGGTGTTAAACTAAGCAACAACGAAATAAGGTCATCAGCCATTTTTCAGTTAAACTGTTTGGCAGCAGGGGTAGAAATAACTCAACAAATCTAGGTAGCCAGCAGGGCTACCTGGCTGAAATATCAGGTAAGCCGCAGACATATCTGGTAGCCCACGTTTAGGGCAATTCCAAAACAAAAACCTCGTTGGGGCTTTATTGGTCAATATGCCATTGATATTAATAATATAAGTACATTTGAAAGCTAATCGGACTGGCATCTTTCATTGAAGTAATCATTACTGTAATGTGTAACTTAAATTGTGTAACAATTAATGTGTTTCACAAAATCACAATTGGGTCATTCCGTGTCAAATCCACCAATTTTCAGGAAATTTCAAAAGTTGATGTCTCAGAATTTGCACAGATTTTAACCAATGAATATTCTACATATTGAGTTTGTAACGCCCTATAATGTGAACGGGGGTAAGCCATTATTTCTATCTGTTTTTACGTGCTTCTAATATAAAAAATGTACAAGCTACATATCTAAAATTTGCTGAATATGTACACATATTGGTGCAGATTATCTATGCAAAATTCAAGAATGATAGGACAATGGGTATACCAGGTGCACACAAATTGAAGAAAAAAAACCATTAAAAACAAATTCTGAGAAGGATTTCAGGAGTCTGTATTTCACTGTTGTGTAACAGTACAATGTCCAAATTGCCAAAACCTATTGTCAGGGATACTGACAATAACCTATTAGGTCAGTAGGTTTCTAGTTGCCATAGTTTCAGAACAATTCAGCCTTAAACTTTAACTTTGTCTATATTGTGTGAAAATATATAATATATAAATGTGGCACAAGTCGTATGACCACCATTTTTTAAGCATGCATATTCTTTCATTAGTTAAACAATATATTGAAATTTCAGCAGCACACCATACAACGCACCTGTATTATGTTGTTGTTGAATAAACTTTCACTTCACTTCAGGATGGTGTTCTGACTCATTTAATTTATATTGCAGCTGAAAGTTATTGTTCTGGTCAATGGCGTTTTCTCCTAAATTTCTCCCAAATTGGCCAAGAATATCCAATATAAATGTTGTGGCAGAATACCATCCTGAAATTGTAATATGTTGTTTACTTAATAAAGGACAATACACAGTTAAAACATGGGGGTCATAGGACTTGTCCCACATTCTCATTTTGGGTGCTGAAAATCATAAAATATAAAAAAGGTTAAAGTTTATGGCTGAATTATTCTGAAAGTTTAGTAACTAGAAGCTTACTGAACTAATTGGTTATTGCCAGTATCTCTGACAACATATGGTGGCAATTTGGACATTGCACTGCAACACAACAATGAAATACAGACTGTTGAAATCATCGGAAAAACAATTATTTTCCATTGTCGTTCAACGCGTATCTCCATTGTCCTTTGTCCTACTATTCTTGAATTTTGCACAGACAATCTGCACCAATATGTCTACATATTCAGCAAATTTTATGTAGCTTGTAAACTTCTCAAGTTAGAGGCGCCTGAAAACAGAAAAAAAATAACGGGTGCATTTTTGGGTGCTTATAGACGGAAGTCGTGGTCACAAACACGGGTATAAAATGTTGATATGCTTATGTTTTGGTCGTTGTCGTTAGCTTAATTGTGTGGATATTACAGGTAATTTGGATGAAATTATTAGTTTGTTATAACAAATTTCTTATAATTTTTATAATTTGTTCACGTTATAGGGAGCTAAAAATACAATTTGCATGCAAATCCTTAGTTTTTTGAAGAAGTGCTCCGGTATAACTAATTATTCATTGGTTAAAATTTAAACAAATTCTGAGATGATATATAAACATTTTGACAATTGGTTGATTTTACTTGGAATGACCCAGATATTCATAATGTTTGTTGCAACAAACAGCTTGAACATCAGTGAGTTGGTGAATATTGTTGAGGAAAGGCACCTGAACAACTGAAGTTGCACATACATTTTTGTACAATTTAAGCTGCACATTCATTTTTACACGATTTAAGTTGCACATTCATTTTTACACAATTTAAGTTGCACATTCATTTTACACATTTCATATTCAACAGCTTCCTACACTTATGCTAATTGTTACTCAATCTAAGTTACACATTAAAACAACATGGCACCAGATACATATACATGACATTCGGGATTGTTCCATTAATCAAAATACTATTATTTTTAATGCTGTATAAATAGCAGGGGTATAACATTATTATAGATTACTTTAAGGTAAGAATCCTCCAATTTGTTTTAGATAATTATAAACCTAAAATATATTTTTAAGTTACTAAAATATAAAACAATTCCTTTTTTTGCAATAAATGCCTTCTTTGTAAGCAGTGTTATATTTAGGAGTAACTAAATTTAAATTAAATGCATTAAATATTGTACGTATCATCCTGCACGAGTTCAATTACTCATACGTGCTTTCGTCAAATCGCTCCACCCTCCTCCAGCAACCAGCGCCAGTGCACATAGTCCCTGTTGATGTCACGGACACGCAGATCTCCCCATATCAGTCTGTTCCGCCTGGGTCCGTCACCACTGAGTGCTGTTGTCAATTGTGCTCGCAGTAGATCTTCTTTCAAACGGAGGCGGTTCAATAAATCCACGCGTAACCCAGATGTATCAATAGTCCGTCAGGCTTCTCTTGTCTCATAGTCTGGTAGCCCGATGAAAACTATGGTAGCCACGGGCTACCGCTATTTCGAACAATGCTTGGCAGTGATACATCCCATCAGATACCGTTCGTAACCTAGGTGTTGTCTTTGATAGTGATTTCAACTTTCGCCATCATATATCTCAAGTATGTAAATCCTATTTCTATCATATACGTGTTCACCGTCGAATTCGGCGTCACATACCTGCATCTACTGCTTAAAACAATATCAACAGCATTAATTAGTAGCCGCCTTGACTATTGTAATTCACTA
>SDWI01002282.1:34428-45282 GCA_009193005.1 Lamellibrachia luymesi
CTCTCTCTCTCTCTCTATGCATATCTACTGCTCTCCTGCTCTTATTCTATCCTTCTTTCCTTCTACCCTTCTCTTTGGCTCTCCTTCTTCCCCCTCTCCATGCAGTTGCAAACTGATCGCTCTGATGTCGTGTCATGATTTATCGATCCTCAGCAAATGACTCCCTACGAGGAGCCACTGACATTGGGAGATTAGCCACTGACCCATTTTGCTTGACATGCGTCCTAAGACTGTGAAATGCCTGTATACTGCACACAAAGACACGCGCAACCTATGCTACCGGCTGTCCAGACGGCCCAAGACACGCCCTGGATCGCCACTTGAAAGGTTCAGCATGACACACATGCAGTGACTTTCGAGTGAAAACTAGGCAAACGCATTGTCTGCATGTGCAACACCTCTTTTGCACATGTGGCTACATACGCATGCGCAGAAGCAATTGAGAGAAAATTTATACCGAGGTATGGGCAGCCAGTACCTCGCCAATAATGGGAATAGCTCCGCAAACCCATGAATTATACTGCCAATTTTACATTAGAACATTACTTCATGTCAAGTTTCTTATTCTGTCCAGCATAGTATCTCTAGTATATATAGTATCTCTAAGGGGCAGATATAAGGGACAGTGGAAACATTACACTGCTTTGAATATGTGTTTACAGCGAGCGTTCCGGGCAGCCTGAAAGAGATCACTTGCGTCGACTTCGAGTCAGGTTGGAATGGAATGCAGGCGACGTATGGCATCTACATTGGAGCAAAGGACGTCACTATCAAACCTGACACTAAATTCGATCATTCGGCCGACTTCGACGGAGTCTCGTCGACTCTCTGGATATCCCGTTTCGCGAACAGCTACAGGTAGAGATGTATTTTGAGTATTTCAACCAAGTGACTGGTAGTTGTCATTTAATGGTTGGTGAACTGAACATACAATAATAGAGAGATATGTCCTAATTTAATCTGTATTTGCGATAACGCATACCGGTGTGTTGTGTATTAATACGATACGCATGGTTCTACTCATGCACAAGATATATCTTACGCCCATAAAACAGCACATCATTCGGTTATCAGTGTTATCAGTGTTATCAGTGCTGACACTCTTGAACTCCATTAAACCGATGTTCGAATGATCTTGCTGCCGTTTCGAAGCTTGGACAGTTTCGTTAATTCCACGTTTCCTCAGTTCACTCATACATGAGTACCTGGCTATATACATGGGTAGATATACGTGAACGAGTCGACTTCGAACATTAATTGCAGCTTAGCCGAATGCATTCTATAGAAGTAGAGTAGAGTGTTGGAATGAACACGTATGCCAGTTGTGAAGGGTATAGCGCTATGAGCAGTCCTAAAGACTGGATGCCACGATACATAAGAATTTACATTTATTTGTTTTATTTAAACGGGTCGTTAACATTCGCATTTAATTTACATTGTGTTATAATTATTACAAATTGACGACGGTGTTTTCAGCGCGTTTGCTGAGTTTAGCATCTCGTTCTGGTACAAGAGACTGGACCTATCGTCAGCAATCCAGGGCCTCGTCAACAACGGAGACTGCGACGTGGAGCCGTCCATCCTCATCACATCCAGCAAGGACAGCCTCGGTGTAATATTTGCGACATCGGACTCCACACCGATCAACTACAACGACATTCCGGTAAAGTGTGTTTCGTTGAAAGCCTCTCTGGAGACGGCCGAGTGATTTTACAATTATAAAACGTTGGATGTGCATTGAGACATTGCCTTTTAACTAATGTCGCTAATGGGTGTATGTCTATATTTGTGCGTGTGGAAGTTAGGCATGCGTTCGTTCGTTCGTTTGTTCGTTCGTTCCTTCCTTCTTTCGTTCGTTAGTTCCGTCCTTCGGTCGGCCGGTCGGTGAAAGGAATACGGCGGGTAAGCTGCCTAACAAACAGGCGGAGAGGTAAACACAAATGAAGTAGAACCAAAACAAATGTAACATACAAAAATGGGATAAAATAGACACGGGTTGAGATAAAGGGGTGATCTACTACAGGGAAAGTCATAACAAAAGTGAAAGTGTATGTAGGAGTTCGAGGGACGGCTCCCTACAGGTACGCTAACTACATCACAGCCATGATTCTACTTGCTAAAACTATGATTACAGGCGCCGGTGAACGAGTGGCATCACGTGGTGTTATCGTACAACGGCACGCGACTGGCTGTGTACGTGGACACAGTGGAGACAGTCTTGGGTGCAACTGATGGTACGTCACTGAATAGTTAATGTTCCTAAATCAGCCTGTTGATTCGCGATTGAATTCAATGTCATATAATTAGTTTTCATAATTATTTGGGGAAACAAACATTAAGAGGTAAACATAGTGCGGTGGACGACAAAGATAACGTGGACTAAACATGACATTTCCAAACTCTGGATACATTCGTTCAAATAATTCAGTGGTGCAAAGTCTTATCTTTTGTGGGATTCGCATGTCAGTGTCTTACCGGATTTCCTGCGGGAACGTGATTCATGAATCGAACGCGCTGTCAGTAGTGATTATGCTAGACCTGCATTGCTAAGCGACTGTTGCAAGTTACGTGATTATTCGTCTTAAAACTGATCAGTCGTGTAATGTACGCTGGTCTGCTACTCAACAAAATTCGTGTGGCGTGTTAATTTGGCCTGCACAACAGTTATTGAACCGATGCGAAGACTTAATCGCGGCAATTCGGGCAGATCCGGACAATGAACGCTGGTCCGCAACTCATCACAAGCGACAACGGGCCAACGAAATCATATTTTCGTCGATAGGTGGCGCGCGCGTTCATTCAGTTCCAGAATTTAACGCTATGATAGCGGCGGTGCACACACAGGTTGACACAACTTTTGTACTTACTATGCACACTGACCGAGTTGCACAACCGCTTAAAGGAAATCGTTTATAGTCGTACAGTCGCGCGTCACGCACACAAGTGGAGCAATATGCGTTTAGCATAAGCCTTTGATATGTTCGGTTATGTTGCCAACCTGTTTCTTGTAGGACTCATCATTGAGAAACACTGCCCTCTGGTGATTGGGCACACTAATTCTCCCGGAGGGGGGTACTTCAAGGGATACATGGATGAGGTGAGAGATCCAAGTGGAATTATTCAGTGCCTAATTTCAGATGTCCCTTAATCCAACTATATGCATGTGGTTAATTACTTGCTCAGATTTAGTATTATTATACGGCATAGTAATAATCGGTATTTACAGCATACATTAGATTTCGCTTAATATAATCGCGAATTACAGACTCGTTTTTAGTAGAATCAAAATGGCTGGAACAGTATAATTCCCTTATTCCCGTTGTTTAGAAATGCGTCGCTTAACAGAATCACATCCGCTGGTTACCAACATCAGAAAAACGAACAATGATACATTGTAGTGTGAAAAAAACCCAGGTTTCTATGAAAATCCGAAGCTTTTTGACGCAAAACACGATACAATTTACAGGTAAAACGCCGAGCAACACTCGCGAGATTTATGTAACAAAATTGATTGTAACTAAAGTGATTGTTGTCTAGCAAATGAATCGTTAAGGCGTTCGAGAATGCCAATTTACGAAGTTTCGTATATCCTGTATTCAATAAATTATGGATAAAAATAAACTAAATTGTTTGATGTACATTCAATTCTACACAACATTCTGAGTAAGTTTATTCTCGGAAATTCGCTTAGGTTAATCAGGCCCATAATCGAATCCAATTGCTCTGGCCCTGGTGACTCTAATGACTGCAGGTAATTTAACTGTGTTTGTCTTGCTGACAACGCCGTACTCTTCCTTGCTGACAACGCCGTACTCTTCCTTGCTGACAACGCCGTACTCTTCCTTGCTGATAACGCCGTACTCTTCCTTGCTGACAACGCCGTACTCTTCCTTGCTGACAACGCCGTACTCTTCCTTGCTGACAACGCCGTACTCTTCCTTGCTGACAACGCTGTGCTCTTCCTTGTTGCAGCTGTGTTTCTATGACCGCGGACTGACCACGCTGGAGGTCAATGCGTTGTACCACACCCAGTGAGCAGGTCACACGGACGGCAAGACGAAGACAACGACACGACAAAGGATTCAACCATGAACTATACCCACAATATTTATCCTCGAACTTTTGATTTATGTAGCTGTGTTATATGGAGTATCAATAGTGAAACATTGCTAATGAACGTGATCATTTGTACGCACAATTGGTTGTTTTGTGCAGACAAATGCTAAACATATCCAAGTCAAATATTGCCAGATGTTGGGCCTAGTGTCAGTAAGTATTAGCTATGTTGTTTACATCAGCTACAATGAGAAATAAGCGGACGAATTGGTGTAGTCAAATAGTAACCGGGTATAATGTACTTATATTGATGGAATACTAATTATGCATTAAATGAATTGGGAATATTCACAACACTTTTTCGTTGTTGATATGGCAACGGGTTTACACACATTGATAAGAATATTAGAACCCACACAACATTCTACGCAATAATTACATTGATGGAATACTAATTATGCATTAAATGAATTGGAAATATTCATAACACTGTTTCGTTGTTGATATGGCAACGGGTTTACACACATTGATAAGAATATTAGAACCCACACAACATTCTACGCAATAGTCTCCATGCATTGTTGTGTGTATATCTTGTTGTACACAGTTCAGGTTGCGTGAATACAGTTACAGAAATCCATCAATTGACAAAATAACACGAAACTAGTGGTGTGTTGTTGCACCAAGTCTGTTAAAACACAACGGACACCGGGCTACGTTTACACTATTACGTACACTAGGACGTCGTCCCAAGGTTCAGACTGAAACACTGTTTGCAAGTTGGTATCTCAGTCTCATGAATTTATAGTCGCTACACGTAAGGCACATCGAGCTTTGATTTCGTCTACACTGGCAAAACGAATACCATTAAATGTTAATTAAATACAGGGAGTCTACATAGTTTTTTCCACATGGAACATTGCATTATATAAAATCCACGCGTATGCAATGATGTCATTGCGTTATTTTTTATCGCACAACTCAATACGTGTCTGGAGTTCCTCAATACACCTCAAAGTGTACCCATTTAGGTGCGATACTTCCAGCCAAGTGCTGGCCAACACATCCCTCGTCACACACACGGTTGATGCCATCGATTATCATCGCGTCATTGGCTTATATAGTGACCCGGGGCAGGGGGTGCACTCGAACCTGGGCGCCGGGTCTGGGGGGTATCAAATCGACGGTTAACTTACCCATCAAGCGGATAACATCAAATTAAAAATAAGTGATTTCGTTGTCGTATAATCTTGGTTGTTTATAGTAGTTATTTATCATGCAGTATATTTGTTATTAGATACGCTGTAAAGAGTGAATGAATTCATTATTAATGTTGGCCTGTATTTCACGTAGCTGACAAGCAAGTGATGTATTACGTGTCTGGTCAAACAACTGGGGAACCAGGGTCTTTTCAAAAAATGGCTGAGGTCTAAAGGGTTAATGTAAAAAATAACGGCAGTCTTGATAAATCTGGCGTTCAATCGATAGGCGGCGCTGGCAGTGTTTTGGTCACGTGACTGGGCCCGTATTCTCGAAAGACTTACGAATTCGTAACTCAAGTTTCCAATAAATGCAACGGCAAAGCTGCCTCCTGGCGGTCACTCACGGAACAGCTAATACCAAAACAACATGGAGAATTTAGGATTATAATGCAAGCCTGCCAGTCTTGGCTGGGGGAGAGGGAGGGAGGGAGGGAGCGTGCGTTCGTGCGTGCGTGCGTGCGTGCGTGCGTGCGTGCGTACGTGCGTAGATGCATCTTAAGCATAACCAGTGGCGAATTGTTAATTTCATNCGGGCGGGCGGGCGGGCGGGCGGGCGGGATCTACAATAACTATCGCTGGGACAAATATGACTTTTATTTGGATCAATGTTCGAACCTTATTAAATGCCTAATATTCGTATCCAACGGGTGGTTGGGCCTCTATTACGGGAGGCCTGGTGGGACAAAGGACCGCCCCACCTTTGAGGCCTGGTGGGACAAAGGACCGCCCCACCTTTGCTACTTCTACTTTTGTCAGTTAATAATTCTTTCTCAATGAGCAACTTTGTATTGGCAACTAAGCGATATCTCATTTGATATACATGTATTGTATTTTATTGTATTTTTCTTGATGAGCATGTTTGTGCTAGCTGCCAAGCTACCTTTTCATTGATTCATATTATTTTCTGTTGGTATAATTATTAAATGACCTTTACCAACCCTTTGTGTGTTCCTGTAGCAAACGAGCTCAGGGTTCTGCCATTAAGCATCAGTAGGATATTAATGCCGAATATTCGTATCGAACACAACCGCGTGATTTAAGCCATCTTTGGAAAGTCTTAGCGATGATGCATTTAAAACGTTCACGTAGTGACAGCTGCTGTAACACGTATTCCTATCATCCTGTTATAACAACCTGAGTCAGGCAGTCATTATCTGGAGATGTTGACATAATCGCGAAGTTATATAACTGACTACTATAACCATAACTGCACCACGTAAAAAGCGGTTGTGTCGACGGTTGGCTGTCGCGTTTCCCTGCACGCATCGCTTGTGCCAAAGTGTTCAAAGGATGGCAATCGTTTCCAAAAATGGTTGCTTTCGTCCCTCTCATCAACGGCTCTTCCCAACGGTCGAGCCTCACACAAATAAATGTATGATTGATTTACTTGAGAACAGTCCTTGTCTGTATGAATATTGGGTAGATAAGTACCACGCAATGTTCGGCGAACCGCACCATATGGACGACAGACAGGTAAGCGTAAAACAATTGTTTGCACTCCCTGTCTCAAGTGTTTAGGCACGTTAGTGATGTGTTGAAACTAAGTAGATCATTATCATGCAATCTCCAGCGCCCACTTCTTAAAAAATAATAATGCTTAAAAAGGATTAAAACGTATTTGTTTTAGAATTTGCGAAAGTAATTCTGGGTAATTTGTGACAACATCTTAGCTGTTAGATGTATCATTAGAGAGGGAAGTAGGCTTGTCTGGCTGTTCTGCGTTCTGTGTCAAGTTGCTAACACAACTCACAAACCTAATGCCAAGAGGACGACAGTGGTCTAGAGGATGTATCGAAGTCGGTTTACATAAAATATGGCACTGCACTCCACACAACTCACAAACCTAATGCCAAGAGGACGACAGTGGTCTAGAGGATGTATCGAAGTCGGTTTACATAAAATATGGCACTGCACTCCACACAACTCACAAACCTAATGCCAAGAGGACGACAGTGGTCTAGAGGATGTATCGAAGTCGGTTTACATAAAATATGGCACTGCACTCCACACAACTCACAAACCTAATGCCAAGAGGACGACAGTGGTCTAGAGGATGTATCGAAGTCGGTTTACATAAAATATGGCACTGCACTCCACACAACTCACAAACCTAATGCCAAGAGGACGACAGTGGTCTAGAGGATGTATCGAAGTCGGTTTACATAAAATATGGCACTGCACTCCACACAACTCACAAACCTAATGCCAAGAGGACGACAGTGGTCTAGAGGATGTATCGAAGTCGGTTTACATAAAATATGGCACTGCACTCCACACAACTCACAAACCTAATGCCAAGAGGACGACAGTGGTCTAGAGGATGTATCGAAGTCGGTTTACATAAAATATGGCACTGCACTCCACACAACTCACAAACCTAATGCCAAGAGGACGACAGTGGTCTAGAGGATGTATCGAAGTCGGTTTACATAAAATATGGCACTGCACTCCACACAACTCACAAACCTAATGCCAAGAGGACGACAGTGGTCTAGAGGATGTATCGAAGTCGGTTTACATAAAATATGGCACTGCACTCCACACAACTCACAAACCTAATGCCAAGAGGACGACAGTGGTCTAGAGGATGTATCGAAGTCGGTTTACATAAAATATGGCACTGCACTCCACACAACTCACAAACCTAATGCCAAGAGGACGACAGTGGTCTAGAGGATGTATCGAAGTCGGTTTACATAAAATATGGCACTGCACTCCACACAACTCACAAACCTAATGCCAAGAGGACGACAGTGGTCTAGAGGATGTATCGAAGTCGGTTTACATAAAATATGGCACTGCACTCCACACAACTCACAAACCTAATGCCAAGAGGACGACAGTGGTCTAGAGGATGTATCGAAGTCGGTTTACATAAAATATGGCACTGCACTCCACACAACCCAAATCGATAAGGCATTTCAACTCTTCCAAACGACACCATTAATGTGATCAAACGAGCGTGACAAGGAATGCAGAAACAGTTATTGAAGTGATTGCAACAATGGAGACGAATCTATTGCAATTGGGATACGCAGCAAGAACAATCTTGTGTGCCTGCTGGTACATATAGCATAGCCTTCTGCTGGACCGGTACATTTCACAAAGCCTCACGTCATTAATCCAGCAACACAGGTATGTCCGGTCACGTCCAGCAATGCTTTTCGAGGTCATCGAAGAGGATATATTAGACACACCGGAGTTCTTCCTTGTGTCGGCGAATAAAAGCGGGACTTCTTAACTTTCTCTGTGAGACATGGAGCCAGGAAAGAGTAGCTACAACGAATTATGGGTTTGACTCGTCTGTATCTGGCCAGTGGTTTCAAAGAAGAAACTAAGAGTGTCAGTTATGCAGGGTTCACTCACATGTGTTCCCAACTTGTTCACTTAACGAGAGGCTGACATCAGAATAATGCATTATTCTGTGCACATCGTCCAGAATGAATATAATAATAATGATAATAATGAGTTTCTTATATAGCGTCCCTTCCAAATAATTGTTAGGGTGCGCTATACAATGGTGCATACATTACACATATAAGCATGCACATTTAAACTAATGATGTGCACAAGTCTACAATTAAATGCTACATGTAGGCCAGACATCTGATGCTAGTGTGTGTGCGTTCGTGTGCGGGCGTGCGCGTATACACGAGCGTTCATGTGCATCTGTTTTTATTGAAACGCGTGACAGAGTAGACATGTTTAGCTCTCTTTTCTATTACATTATTAGTAGTTACTAACTGCAAACTTTTTATTTACGCCAAATTCAGCACACGATTCTCTCGCTGGACAATTTCCCACCAGCATTGTGTGCTGCCATCTGCCTTATGTACTTATATAAATTATAACATGCGTAATGAGTATGTGTGTATATGCGCGTGCGCGCGCAAGAGAGAGGAGTGCGTGCGTAGATGAGTCTTAAGTATAACCAGTGGCGAATAATTAATTTCATGATAATAACATTAACTAATAAAAATGCGGAAAGTAGATGAACTATCGCGGACACGAAGTAGCATTAGTAAAAGAACTATGTGAAATGAATTTAAAATTACTCATTTTGCAAATCCTAGCAGTGCGAAAGAAGCTTAGAATAATCTGATACAAAATTGACAAATCTCATCAGGTTGGGCAGTGGCGAATCTAGGATCTCTCAAGGAGGGAGGCCAAACCTGGTCACCCATACCATGTAGCTGGCTAGCTGCACAAAGGAAAAATATGGGATAAAATTTAAGCGAAAGGAGGGGCCATGGCGTCCCCCTAAATACGTCACGGTGGGTGGGTTACACATAGATGAATAATCATTAGACTTTCAATAAGTCAAATGGAGGGGCCATGGCCTCCCCCTAAATATGTCACAGAGGGTGGGTTACACATAGATGAATAATCATTAGACTTTCAATAAGTCAATGGAGGGGCCATGGCCTCCTCCTAAATACGTCACAGAGGGTGGGTTACACATAGATGAATAATCTTTGGACTTTCAATAAGCCAAAGGAGGGCCCCTAAATACGTCACGGTGGGCGGGTTATACATAGATGAATAATCGTTAGACTTTCAATAAGTCAAAGGAGGGGCCATGGCCTCCCCCTAAACATGTTACGGTGGGCGAGTTACACATAGAAGAATAATCATTGGATTTTCAATAAGCCAAAGGAGGGGCCATGGCCTCCCCCTAAATACGCCACAGAGAGTGGGTTACACAGATGAATAATTGTTGGACTTTCAATAAGCCAGTAGCTTCCTTGTCCACGTGCCATCTGGGGTTTTTGTTTTGCTAAGATTCCGTAAGATGCCCTGCATATCTAGTTTAGATGATTAATATACTTCCATTGTTTTCAACAACTGTTCTTAGAAACTCATCGCCAAGGATTGCTGCCTTTTTGTTTGAAGTCTATTCCTCATAAATACATTTTCTATCCCAACAAAGCTTTCATACATGTCTAAAATCCCAACTCCTTTCTGGCACCCTTCTACAATTGTTGATACTCCTGTCCTCGTTATTAGGACTTAATGCAGAGCTAAATTTTTACATCAGGATATAATACTGTATCACAATTACACAATAATATTCATGGGAAAACATTTCGGTATCACACAATTAACATGCACAAATAATTTTGCTTTATATTCCAGTGGACAATATTGAATGACTATTATTAAAGATCTTTCTGGTTGTTCAGTCACTTAAATTATTGCAAGTTACCTCAATCTACCTACCGACAACGTACTGAAATATGACTAGAACAATTGTCCACCTTTAATAGCCCTTTGTTTTTATTAATATTGACACAGTAAATGACAATGCAACAGGTGAGTGGCTTAAGCGGTTGAACTTGTAACAAAGTAAACATATGGCATAAATTCAAATCACGTGTCTACAAGATGTAGCCAACACGAAAAGCATTGCAATTTATTAAAAGACAAATTCCTTAATATCTAAAATGTACAACATTGATTTTTAATAACAGTTAAATTCATTATAACTTTGACAATCAGATTATATAATGCAAAATTCAAATTGACAATTTTTGTT
>SDWI01002283.1:6964-19605 GCA_009193005.1 Lamellibrachia luymesi
TGTGTGTGTGTGTGTTGGTGGGTATATGCGTGCGTGCGAGTGTGCGCGTGCATATGTGCGGTGGTATGACCTGAATGCCCACCAGCAATTTCATGAGCGAGTACGAGCGCGTATGATGCATGCGTTTGCGGATGCACGCATCTTTTGGACGTATATTCATGCATTATGCATGTTTTGGTAGAACGTCGTGCGTTTACACTTCCCAAAATGTAATAGCATTTGCCATTTTTCTGACCATTTAACTATTTTATCTAGATCATCCTGCATATTTTGCTTATCTGTAACATTATTAAACTTTCGGAATACTTTTGTATCATCTGCAGATTTCAGTACTTTTCTAGATATGTCATCTTCCAAATTATATATATATATATATATATATATATATATACTAAAATTGTCAGACCGATGTGGCAAGTGGTACATGTTGTTTGTCAATCCTGGTTTAATAACATGTTCAATCACTGGGTGATACCAAGTTACTGTCGCTATCGTAATTTCCTGGAAACACGGATGTCTCAACCTACCAAGTGGCTCAAATAACACTGCTTTCCCCTACTTATGTAATGTGGTTACTTTCACTTCACTTCACCTCACCCTAGACAGGGGTGGTCGTCTGGTTGCCACTGCACTTCACCTCACCCTTGGCATATGCTTAGGTTTGTCCATATTGTGGTTGATTAAATATTTAGATCACTGCTCAATGAGTACAAAGCCGTTCACACATTTACCCCAATGAGTGATATTTTACTCCAGAACCGTTAGAACTTTGTCCTAAGCATGATAATGTCATTAGTTAAGACAAACATCATGCAGCTTCGCAGTTATCACAGGTTTCTTTCCAAAGCGCATGAAGACGAAGCAAACTATACAAACAGCAATTAATTGGCATTACTGCAGAACCGATACACGCACAATAAAATATTGTAATTATAAGAAACATAGTATCAACTCCCTATAATAGGTTTCGAAGCCTTAGTTTCTATCATGATATAGTCATGCCTAACACCTTTACTTTAATTATAGCCCGTATCGGAGCAGTAGTCTCAGGAACCATACTATCCCATAACTTATTGCATGCATAACTGTATAATACTAATTAAAAGCAACCACGTCCTGAACAGGTAAATAACAATGCATAATAATTCAATTCAGTATATATCCAACCGGGTTCATTTAAATGTTTAATAGATGTAAAGTTATTTCATGATGTTGTTCAATAAAAAAATGTCATCACTGTCACCTGACCATGTTTATGTCATGACAAAAATTACATGACCATACATTCACAACAGTTATTTCATGATGTTGTTCAATAAAGTTAAGTTACATTGGAAGTCATTATAACGATAGCTCACTGTACATGTTTTATTTCGGTCATAACACGTATTGTAGCGAACAGAACAGCAACTATCTAAACAATAACTTTCCGTAGTAATGGTTCTATATGCTCTCTGCGCAATAAGACGAAATTTCAAGGGATATTTTGACATGTTAACTGTTTTATATAATAAAGCGGCGGAAGTTGGATTACTCCCACAAATCAGTTGCCATGCACATCCGTCATCTACACAACATTTTCACTGGCATCTTCGATGTTGACTTCTTCGACGATGATGCGCGATGTCGAACCCCAGCCGGTTTTGCTGTTGTTTTGAGTGTCCATAATGCAGTCACCCACGTTCCACTGGACTTGCACGTTTCCGGCCGGCAAACCACTGTAATACCCCTCCACTGAAGCAAAACGGAATGGTGTGGCATCATTAATTTTGATTTATCATCAAAACGAAAAGTTTAAAAAAAACACGTTAATAGAAATATGTTTATAACAACAACAAAGACAGCAAAGCAATAGTACGTGCCGGTAAAATGGTTCTACACAGCCTCACAAACCAGTACATTTTAAACAAACAAACAAACAAACTGGGGCACTGTCATCCCCAACATTTCATCTAACACAGTCCTTCTGATTTGTCTCCCTCTCCCTTTTGTCTTGTCTGTGTAGTATCCATACATTACTCCAAAAACGTCAACTCCTTTGTATTTGTATTGAATTCCCATTGGTGTATTGTCCTGAAATGGCACTTTCAAATGTAAAAGGGCACGGTTTTCCATATAAAACCATTGCCAGTGGTCTGAAAGGTAAGCGTTTCCGTAAATGGAACATTTACTTATCATTACAACTGGGTATGTGTGGGTCACCGTGTGGAGAACATAGCTCAGGCACAACTGCTTCAACACCGAAGGTGAAGAGGAACCGCATTATCGGCTGCTTTTAACGCCGCAGACATTTCATACAAGACAAGGAGGATACCCCGGAACACGTTGGAGTGGTGCTTGGCCTTACACAGGAAGTGCGCTCCGTTTCCTGTTTTTCATTATGGTGACGAACCTGATCAGTGGAAAGTTGTATATTAAGAAAGAACCGTAGAAGATACTGACGACCCAACAATGATGGCAGATAACAAGCAAGAACTAGAGATGACATTGCAAGAATGGAATAATATCTTCAGAAAACATTGCTTCCGAATTAATTTTGAGAAGATTGAGGTAATGTGGATAGGTGAACAGGCGGTGGGCGTGCAAGTAATAGTCGATGGAAAGACCATTAAGCAAGTGGACATATTTGATTACCTGGGCATAGTAGTGTGTGAGGAAGTGTTTGTGAAGTAGCGTAGCAAGAGGGATCAGAGGAGATTGCAAATAGGAATCATGGAAGAGGTGGAAGGAATTATGTGGGACAAAAAGTTGAAGAAACAGCAAAAGGGAAAGTGTTGGAAGCCTACGTGGTACAAGCCTGTGTATTTGGGATGGGAACACTTGTACTGACAGAGAAACAGGATGATAATATGCATTTAGCAGAGAACAACTGGGTTCTGGGCATACCTAAACGAGAAGACAGAAGGAAGGTGGTGGAATTAAGAAATAGGTCAGGATGAAGAAATACCTGATGATGGAGGTGGTGAGGAGGGCAGTGGTGAAGAGCTGAGAGTGGGAGAGAATCACAGAAGATCGCGAGAGCTGATCAGATTAAATGATGTTGCACCCACCCCACAAGGGACCACGGATGAATAATATTAAGAATGGGAAGAAGATGACGTTCACATTTAGTTTCAAATATTACCATTTTTACATTTGCCCTACACTTAGAAGATATGGAAACAACCGCACTCACACACACATATCACTAACATAACTGAAGATAAAAGGAAAACAGGAGACTAGAGGAGGACCGAAATCAACAAAAGGAATGTGGAAGTAGAGAGAAAACAACTCGGATGGAGTTCTTGGAAGATGGCAGTGGCATAATAACTGCAATTTGGTGGTTTCATGTCTAGCATGAAATGCATTCATATGTTTGCAAACTGTGTGTGTATGTGCGTGCGTGCGTGCGTGCGTGCGTGCGTGCGTGCGCGCGTGCATGCGTGTAATAACTGATTTTATTGTAACCAGTTCGTTTCGTAACTGTTGTATTTCAGTGAAACTTACCCTCCTTCACGCAGTTGTCGTCAGCACCGCAACAGCACGATTTGCCGCAGCATCTGGCCGGCACATTCACATTGACCACGCATTGGGGATCTCTCGGCAACGTGTTTTGTACGTCAACGGCGTACATGAAAGCTGGCTCTCTTTGTCCTTATATACGCCACCTCGTATGGCTGGACGTTTTTGTGTGTAACGTCTGGCATTACACGCGATTACTAGAAAAGGAATGGCATAACAAGGCATCATGGATATTTATGTCACCGTGTTCAGCTGTTGAAAATGCAAAATCGTCAAATTATGAGTATAAATTATTTCAAACTGATTTGTTAATTACTACGTTTTGACGCAATGATTTAGATCGTTAACAAGCATGCACACGACACGTTTCGATGTAGCTGCATATTAACTATACATTGTGTTAAATAATCTGATTGCGAAATATTCCTAAACGCGGGTGTTACTGCCGAAAACAGTTCATTCAATACTCTCTGGAAGTAAGAGCTCGGTGCTCTATAATATGCCCCTTTTATATTTTTTGTAATATGTTCAATGAGGCGAAATACCATTGTTAGTAACATTTATGTGGATGCGAAAGTGTATACAGTAAAACCGCATTATTAGTGGTCCCTCTGGACTTGGTCAAATAACCTGAATAGCGAGATGACCGTATATCAAACTTAAAAGAACAAGTACAAAAATTCATTCTAAAAAGGAGATTATGTTCTCGGACGAAACAGGCTCGCCACTTGGTGAGAATGGTCTCACTTTATCAAAACCCCCGGGTGGTGGCGCCATTAGGCACTAGAAAGCTAGCTCAGGAGCAAACACAGCCTGTCGTTGTTTCCGTTGAGATCGATGGTCATCTCGCGCCTCGATGTCACATGTTCGTTTTGCAATCCGCTGTGCCTAGTGCTTTACCTCGGAGAGGTTTCCACGGTTATGTCCACGGGGACCACTGGGGAGAGTCGGTCTCCAGCGCTAACCTCTATTGGTCTATCCGGCGTGACAATTCATCAAACCCAGAATCGATGTCCAATTTAAGTGTATCAATGAATTTATTAATTTATATTACATTAGCTGGTGGAAAAAGTGCATTTAATGAAATTTCGGGTTTTTTGTATTTGAAGTGATGTCAAGGGCACGCGCACACGCACGCCCGCATGCTCGTACTCACGCACGCAATCACGCACACGCACACACACACAGGTAATGACAAACATTACAAAACATTTTAATAGCGTCAACAATTAATATTAATATAGTGATAGTACATTCAGATTATCATACAATCATGTAGGAGAAGGCAGTGTTAGTTGAGCCATGTTTCATTCTTATTGAATCACATTCCAGTCACATTCAAAATTAGTTTTACTCGCATAAACAATGATTATTAATTGATCATTCTATACCAATATAATTGATCTAGTATGTATATATAATTATATGTAATTCATTCAAACAAGGTTGGTGAACTGGCTCAACTGACACTTGGTATGGGGTAAGTTGAGTCACAGGGTAGCGTAAGTTGAGTCACAATGGGTAAATGTTAAATATTTGTGTCATTTACGTTGATTTTCTACACAAGCTTCAGCTCAGCCAACACATCTACACAACGGGTACAAATGTCACTGACAACAACGCATTAATTAATCCATCAACATATTTAATTAATATTTATTACAGGCCCATCGCAACCAGTATAACTAACTGCTAATATGTTGCGTTTAGCTATCCGATGTTCCAATTTGCTACGAAAGATGAATTTCATGATGTATTTTGAAGTAAAATAACACTCGTCTTCCTTATTTTTCCACTGTTCAACTACCCCTTGGGTGCATCAAATAGCCCCGTTTCGAAAGTTAAACTTTTGTAATTAACTTCTCATTAATGCGCTAAGATATGTAAACTAATCTTATTCCCAGTACATAGATATACCATTAGTTGGTGCACATACAATAAAGTATAATTACACGCATTGGTAGTTTACACACCAGCATACATTAATCACAAACACCAAGAGTTTAAAAAACAAACAGAAAAACGTAATTTTAACTTAACATTTCTGACCGATGTGGCAAATGGCACATGGTATACTTCAACCGTGGTCTAGTAACATTTTCAATCACTGGGTGATACAAAGTAACTGTCGTTGCTGTAGTTTCCTGCGAAACATGGATGACTCAACTAACCAAGCAACCCTTCACTTCACTTCATCCATTAACTGGGATGGTCGTAGCTGTGCTATTTCCACGTAGAGTCTACTCCAGCTTGGTCTCTCCTCTGCTGGGCATAGGCTTAGATTTGTCTATATTTTTGTTGATTAAATACATAGACCAGTGTTCTATGAGTCCAAAGCCGGCCACTCATTTACCCCAATGAGTGATATGCTACTCCAGTACCTTTAGAAATTTCCCGTAGGCATGATAAGGTCTTTATTTAAAACAAACATCGTGCTTCGCAGTTATCACATGTTTATTTCCAAAGCTTGTGAAGAAGAAGCAAACTATACAAACAACAATTAATTGGCACTATTGACAAACCGACGCACACAATAAAATGATGTAATTATATTCTATTATAGTGTAACCACGCCCAACAAGGTACTTTTTCTTAATCATAGCCCGTCTCGCAGCAACAGTTTTAGAAACCAGATTATCCCATAACTTATTCTACGCGTAATTGTATGATCATAATTAAAAGCAACCACGTCCTAAACAGGTTAATAACAATACATACTAATTTGACTTAATATATATTTAACCGGGTTCATTTCCATTTTTGAATTGATGTAATGTTATTTTGTGATGTTGTTCAATTAAAAAACAAAAATTACCATCGTAGTCTCCTGGCCATAAATTCACAACAGTTGTGCAACAAACAAACTTAGTGCAACACCCAAACTTAAAACTGCACGATGCTAACTATATTATCAAAACAATACTACGCATATATTATGTACATTGTGCAGAAATTATATTGTGGACCTGTATGGTTTCTAGGTTTCAAACTGTCTTTTAATTACATTATGGTTGATATTGTTTATTAACGTAACAAGTCAAGCGCATCGAGCTACAATGTCGTGACTTGGCCAATCCTTTCCATATATCCGATGTTCCTTATACCCATGGGTACATAATATATAGCGATAGTCTACTGTACACGTTCTGCTACGGTTTTAACACATGTTGCAGCGATCGAAAACATAAAATATCTAAACCATCAGTTTCAGTAATAATAGTATATGTTTTATGCTTGCTAAGGTATATCCACTCTCTTCGCATTAAGACGACATTTCTAATGATGTTTTGACATGAACTTTCTTCATATAATAAAGCTGCGGAAGTTTACTTTCACAAATCCGTTGACATGCACATTCGTCATCTAGACAATATTTTCACTGTCATCCTCGACGTTGACTTCCTCGACGATGATGCGCGATGTGGAGCCCCAGCCGGTTTTACTGTTGCCAGGATTGTATTGAGTTCCAATGATGCAGTCACCCACGTTCCACTGGACTTTCACGTGTCCGGCCGCCAAACCACGGCAGTACCCCTCCACTACAGCAAAACGTAATGGTGTGTCATCTTTAATTTAGACTTAAGATATAGACAAAAACGACACGTTATTACAATTAAAATACGTGTATAGCGACATTAAAAAACAAAGCAGTAGTACGCGCCGGTAAAATGCAGAGGAGAGATAGTTCTACACAGCCTCACAAACCAAGACATCGTAAACAAACCAACTCAGGCACTGTCATCCCCAACGTTTTCAATTAACACAGTCCTTCTTATCTGTCTCCTTCTCCATCGTGCCTTATCTACGTAATTCCCATTACCCAATATACATAGATTACTTTGCGAAAGCATTTATAATGTATGATCCCGAAATTGCACTGTCAATGTAACATGACTCGGTTTTCTATATAAAAACACTTTCAGTGGTCTGAAATTATATACTTTTTTATGAATGGGACATTTACTTATTACATACATTACAACTGGGTATGTACGAGGGTTCAATTCATGTGTAAGTCACTGTGATGTGAACATAGATGTTTGAAGAACAACAGCATTATCGGCTGCTTGTCGCCAAGGAACATCGTAGACGAATCACCGAAGCCAAGAGGGGGGGGAATCATAACAGTTTGGTGTGATGGTGGGATTTAGACAGGAAGTCCCTGCTTTTCATTATGGTGATGAACCTAGTGGAAAGGTTTTGGAACAGAAAGAACTGAAAAAAGACTGTATGCTGACGACCCAACAATGATAGCAGATAACACGGAAGAACTAGAGAAGACATTGCAATAATGGAATAACAACTTTAGAAAACATGGCTTCCTATTTAATCTTCAGAAGATCGAGGTAATGTGAATAGGTGAATTGGATGTAAACTTGTGTCATCATTAATTTTGAATTATCATCAAAACGAAAAGAAAGATGAAATCGACACGTTAATACAATCAAAATATATTTATAGCGACATTAAGCAGAACACAGTAGTACATGCCGGTATAGTGCAGAGCTCAGCTAGTTCTACACAACCTCACAAACCAAGACATGGTAAACAAATAAACTGGGGCACTGTCAGTCCCAACGTATTGATTTCATTTTTATTTTCATTTTATTCTCTATCGTGCCTATATCTACATAGTACCTATAACCCAATATACATTAATTCACCTGTCAAAGCATTTATGATGAATATCCATTGGGGTGTGATCCCGAAATGGCACTTTCATATGTAAAGAGGCACGGTTTTCCATGTAAAAACATGGATATGTACGAAGACTCAATTCATGTGTGGATATCTGTGTGGTTAACATCGCGGATGCACTCAATAACAACTGCTTCAACATCAAAGTTGAAGAACACCAACATTATCGGCTGTTGTCGCCAAAAAACATCGTAGACAATTCACCGAAGCCAAACAGAACTGCTTGGAATGGTGGTAGGTCTTAGACAGGACGTGCTTTCAGCCTCCTTCTTTTCATTATGGTGATGAACCTGACCAGTGGAAAGGTGTCGGACCAGAGAGAACTGAAGAAGACACTGTATGCAGGGGAGTACAGAGGAGGTTGCAAGCGGGAACAGCAGCATAGATAAGGGTGGATTGAATTATGTGGGACAGAAAGTTGAAGAAACGCTAAAATGGAAAGTGTTAGAAGCCTCTGTGGTTCCAGTTTTTGTATATGGGTTGGGAACAATTGTATTGACAAAGAGACAGGGTGAGAATATACATTTAGGAGAGAACAACTGGGTCATGATAATAAGTAATCGAGAAGACAGGAGGGAGATGGGTGAATTAGAAGAGAAGAGAAGAGGGTGGTACAAGAAGGAGAGGAAGACCGAAATTAAAATGGAGTGGCAGTGTTAAGAGATACCTCAAAGGACAGAGGTGGACAGCTGAGAGTGGGAGAGAATGACAGAAGATCGCGAGAGCGGACCATACTAAACGATGTTGCTTCCACCCCACAAGAGACTAAGGGGGATACTATGAGGAAGATGAAGACGACGTTGAAGGAGGAGGAATTATTAGTGGAAAATTTAAGCAACGCAAGACAAAATCAAGACGATCACCTTTAATTTCAAATATAATCATTTGTTGGCCACACACTTGAGAGATATGAAAAATAGCACTAACCTGGGACATTGAAGGTAAAAGTATGAGAGGAAAACCTAAATCAACATAGAGAATGACTGTGGAAACAGAGAGAAAACAACTCGGATGGATGTCTTGGAAGGCGCCAGAGATTGCAGCATGAGTAGGGTGGGAAAAGGATAAGTAAGTAAAGTAAATAATATTTGTTTTCGTCATTACGGTTTGATTCATATGTGTGGACAATGTGGTATCGTCGAAACGCGTATATGCTATCGTGGCAGATACGGGAGTAAACCTTTGGTAGCGATTGCTCAGCATCGTTCAATTCCAATAATAATTTGGAAGGTTAATTTTCTTATTGAATGTAAACTACGCATTGAGTTAATGTAGATGTCTAAGATAAAACCATATATTACTACCATGGTTTAGCAACGAGCAGTCAAGACGTATAAACTGTATTACAAAGATATTACAAACGCGTATCTTACCATATTTCGGATCGTGTCTATTGATGGACTTGATGTTGAGATGGATTTGAGTATCGATGGTCATCGGCTGCTCGCATTCTTTGCCGTTCAGCGTGAAATACCAACGTCGACAGGAGTAGCCTTTAGTGCCTTGGTGTATGAGTCGAAGGGCGCCGTTCCACGCCACCCGAAGCACCGTGTCATTTCTCTTCTTTTCGAAGTCACATACCTGTAGTGACAAGAGACGAATGTGTTTCTGCCAGTGACTTATCACTAGTAACATCTTAGTTAGCCAAACTCATCGGGCCAACGAAGTGCCAATGTAAATCTTCGTTAGCCGTCAAAGCCGTCAAAAATCCTAATCAAATGTGCTAATTATAGGATTTTCTTCGGTATATCAATCGCTTTCAAAGCCATTACTTAGATTCAATATATTGATACACTACTAGAAAATGTGCCAGTTAGTTAAAACCGTAACACTGCGAATCCACACATTTGTTGTTAAAGCGTGCGACTTTGCATTTGAGTATTACTTACTGAAAATGCGATGATGCGTATCATTCATGGTGCTACAATAATGTTGCGGTTACATTTTATACTGCTTAATTATTAAGAGTTTAAGGTAGCTGGGACGGCTAGCGTGTCAGTTGATTGTTTTCATTATTGTTCTCATAAAATGCTAGGATATTCTTAACTAAACGCCCACACCACAACAAATCACCCGTCACGAACGTCATATCTCGCCAATCCATCCTTAAAAACAGTTCTTTTGGAAATCCCCTTGATTTCTGAGAACCTCTGACGGTGTTTCCATAGTAACGACAGAGTCCGCAACTATGTTCGAACCAGCTATTTTCGTTCGCCGTGAAAGTGGAACATATCATCTGGTTACTGTGATTACAGTACACATCAATATTATCTGTACTTAACTAAATTATGTCCATAAACCAGCAAATATCAGCCCTAACGTACCTTTGACCCAATAAAGGAAACGGCCTGTGACGCCGACCTGGTGAGGATGCTTAATTTATTATTTTAGAAAAACTACAACACTTACTAAGAGGCAATTTGGCGTATGAACGCTGCTTACACGTAGGCAACTATGCACAGTTTGGAATGAATTATTATTGGTGAAGGGTTTGTTTCAAAAATACAATACCACTTTTCGCTTTCATTCAACTTTTGCTTAATTAATTCACGGTGGTATAGCAGACGTAATTCGTTTATGTAAACCAAATTCGATCTCAAATTTATCAGTGACACTGTTATACTTATATTTATGTCATTTATTTCTTTGGAGATTTTCTCAAAACGATAAAATTTGGCATTGTGTGGCTATTTTTTCACATTTACAAAACTGTTTTTAAAATCTTGTAACATAACCAAATAAATTAAACACTCCACATTTTATTAATCTGACATATTACATGATATTTCATCTACAATTTTTGAAGAAATGGTTAATTTATCTGAAAACTTCTACTGAAACTAACCAATTCAAAACAAGCATATAATAGCCGTCCCAGCTACCTTAATTCTTGGTGTAGTTGATAATGTAATTAAAAGCCGTACCATTGCAACCCCGTATTCTCTGTCATCATCGAGGTTACGTTTCGAGCACTGCTTGATACTAGCTGCTGACCTGACTCCTATAAATAACAATGAAACATAGTACATTTGTACTTTCATAAACTGACCAAAAAGTGGCGCAATAACTGCAATTTACTGGTGTCATGCCTCGATGAAATGCATTCATATATTTGCAAACATTGTGTTTAATTTGCTGCTTTGACTAAATTATTACAAAAAGATAGTCGTTGAATACATTTATAAATTAGCTCATCATTTAGTTTCTAACATATGTAAAATAAAATGTACCTTAATGAAATATATTAAGTGGATCATATACATACTGGGCTGATTTTACAGAGATGACGATTGCGTGTGTGCGTGTGTGCGTGCGTGCGTGCGTGCGTGCGTGCTTGCGTGTGGGAGATATAGTGCTCTCAGTAGAGTGAAGAATGCGTGTCTCGACATTCGTGTGTTTTACTCAACAATACCTGATTTTATTGTAGCCAGTTCCTTTCGTATATCTTGCAAACTTCCCTTCCTTTTACGCAGTGTTCGTCAGCGCCGTAACAGGACGTTTGGTCGCAGCCTCTCTCCGGCACGTGCCTCAGCAGTCGTGTGTTTATTCTACCATTTATTAATACCTGACTTGAGTGTAGCCAGTTCCTTTAATAAATCTTGTATTTCAGCGAAACTTACCATTCCTTGCGTAGTTTTCGTCAGCGCCGTAACCGCCGGCTTGGCCGCAGTCTCTCTCCGGTATATTCACGTTGACCACGCACTGGGGTTCTCGAGGCGACGTGTTTTGCACGTCAACGGCGCACACGAAGGCTGGCAACAGGCTGAAGAGCATAACCAGTCTCGCCATTGTATATGTGGTGTTATGCGATGTGTCGGTACAGTAGCAATGTAACTCTATAACTATTCCACTCATTCACTCTGTTTTTATATACGCCACCTCTGGCGGCAACAGCGATTACTAGAAAAGATATGGCATGGCATAACAAGGCT
This sequence comes from Lamellibrachia luymesi, assembly GCA_009193005.1. Taxonomy (NCBI): domain Eukaryota; kingdom Metazoa; phylum Annelida; class Polychaeta; order Sabellida; family Siboglinidae; genus Lamellibrachia; species Lamellibrachia luymesi. Next base: position 19,099 of record SDWI01002283.1, read on the forward strand.
GTAACACGATACATCTCAAGCAGATTAGAAAATACGAATGTCGGCGTGGTATTGACTAAACGGAGAGTTGCTGTCGGCATTGTTCGCTACTTGTAGAATCATATATGTTTATGTTAACCATCTAGTCACCGTGTTCATATGTCGTCAACAATTATCTGTATAAATCATTTCAAACTGATTTATTAATTACTATATTTTGACGCAGTGGTTTCATTCGTTGACTAGCATGCACACGGCACGTTTCCATGTAGCTACTTTTTAACACTACGGTGTGTTATATAATATGTGTGGATGTGAAAGTGTATACAGTAGAATCTAATTTTTAATGGTCCCTCTGGACTCGGCCAAACTGACCTGAGTAGCGAGATGACCGTATTAGTGGAAATACATTTCTTGTACTTAGCTGTTACAGAAATAATGTATTAGGATTGGCCCAGGGTTACCATAGTGGCGAGGTGGCTGTATTACTCAGGTGACCATAAAACGAGGTTCGACTGTGTATGTATA
>SDWI01002284.1:0-20028 GCA_009193005.1 Lamellibrachia luymesi
CTGTGTTTATCTACACACTTTGAAGGCGCTGCAGAGTGTAAGGTCTCATATAGAGTCATATTGCATGTCTAATGTATTACAAACAGTTTCCTTCTACAGAGACTGCTCTTTTAAAAGTACACAATGATGTCACCCTATATATGGACAAAGGTAATGTAACAGGGCTTACCTTGCTTGATTTATTTGCTACTTTTGACACTATTGACCGTAACATACTCATTAAACGCTTGTCAATTTGGTATGGCATATCTGACACAGCTCTGAGCTGGTTTTCATCTTACTTAACTGACAGATACCAGAGTGAAAATAGATAATTGATTTTCAGCAGCCCTATCCATGTCATGTGGTATTCCTCAGGATTCTGTTCTTGGACCAATACTTTTTACTCTTCACACTACTCCACTAAACTCGGTCATTCAAACTCACAATTTGGACCACCAAATATATGCAGATGATACACAGATTTATCTTTCCTTGGCTACTCTAGATACAAATTGTTCCCTAAACCAACTCGGGGATTGTCTCCAGAATATATTCCACTGGATGACTGACAGCAAATTAAAGTTCAATGCAAATAAAACAGTCTCTTATTATTGGTGCACAAAAGAAGCGTGGTTTACAAACAGACTTACACACTGGCCATCTCAGCACGGAATTTAGGAGTCACCTTTGATAATAATTTAAATTTCAGAACTTGTCGTTGCTGCTTTTATCACATTCGTGACCTTCGTCGTATTTGCTGGTATATGTCTTTTGCTGTCACCAAAACTATTGCAACTGCTCTTGTTAGCAGTAGACTTGATTAATGCAATTCCCTTTATGAAAATATTGCTCTCAAGGACATCTTGAAACTTCAATGCGTGCAAAACTGTTTGGCAAGGGTAGTTACCCGGTCTCCTCGTTTCTCTCACTCAGCAACACTTCTTAAATCATTGCATTGGCTCCCTGTCCGATATTGCATTATTTTTAAGATCTGCCCAGTTACCTATCAAGCACTTTCATTCAAGCAACCAGCATATTTACAATCACTGCTCACTCCTGCAAGACAGCCCAGAGAGCTTCAATCATCTAATTGTTATCTACTTTTTGTTCCCAGTTTTAAGACGAATATCGGAACTAGAGTATTTTCAGTTCCTGCACTGACTCAGTGGAACTCACTCCCTGTTAGTGTTAAGTCTGTAGGAAATATAACAACATTTCACCATAAACTAAAAACCCACCTGTTTGAACTTGCTTATCCTCCATAGCTGCCCAGCATACCAGCGTACCAATCCAACTGTTTACAATTGGAACTGCTTATCGATTATGAACTGCTTAACCCCTTTTGTTTTGGTGCGCTGCTGAGCTTGGGTCTCACAAAGATTTTAGCGTAATAGAAATATTTTATATATTATTATTATTAACTGCACAGATCACTCAATTGATCTGTTGCATCCATCAGTAGTTCACAAAACCTATATTAATTTGTGTCCTCTGTTTATCAATGTTCTTTGTGTTGTAAGAATATTGATAAAAATGACAACTGTGTCTCAACCATACACAAATAATGTATAATGACATTTAGACAGAATTTACCAAGATTTTAGTTCCTTTGAATTGTGGACAAAGTTTCTGACAACAACAAGTGCCAGATCCAAATTGTTTGTGGCGCTTCACGTCATATCAAACATTAATAAGTTTAGAATTCTTGACAAGCTACTTCTAAAACTATAGCATTAAACACCCACTTTGTACAGCAACAATTGCATATAACATAATTATACCTTTTATCATGAAAATAAAGTATTATTTTTCACAATACAAAAGCAACTGTTTTGGTACACTCGAAAGACTATTTCCAACTTACCTTTTCAGGAAGAACATCATTAGCTTTAACAGCAAATTGGAGACCTCTCCATTTGTTGACAATGTCTTCTTTTTCCTGGTCGTTGGAGAAAGGATAAAGGAGTTCAAGGAAGACAATTCCCAGTGCAAAGATGTCCACTTTCTGTGCATATTTCTCCCCTTCACTCGTTGCTGACACCTGTGAAACATGCCAAATAACTGATATGTGATATCACTGAGTGTCACAAGTTCTGACTCACAACCTGGCAACTCTTAAAAAAGCTAGACAACTCTTACCAAAGCTAAGCACCTCTTAGCAAAGCTAAAGTCATATGAAACAAAAAACAAACATTGCACATACCTCACTGAACAGTTTATCTCTCGTAACCAGCATTTAAAATCAACTTCTTACTTGTTTATATCTTCCTGACTGATACAACTGATATTTGCAGTTTTTTTTTCAATAACGGGATAGCTATGTTTGTCTTACATTTATTAAATTTTTTCCAAGTACCTGCTGCTCTGGACTCCTGTACAGTTCTGTGCCCACATGCTTTGTGTGACGAGCAGATGTGTCGTTGACGTTGTCTCCCTCAACATATTTGGCAAGGCCCACTTTCACAGTGTCATTGTCTGTGATGAATATGCTGGATGGCTGACGTAAACACAATCACGCAACATTTGAATCAAACGAAAGAATATTGCATTTTTCTTGCTATTTATGGATGTTTTCATAGGGGTTGCCTCATAAGTTCTCAAAGTCCAAAAATGTATAGTATTAGTTCAGACAACCTCCACCCCCAATACACGGGACATTGATTACCCACATATTGGCAATCAAGTGCACAGCCAATGCAGGAATGCCAATAAACAGATTCAACTTAAGTGACGTGGCTACAGGGACACTACACACCATGCTGCCCGGTACTGATTTCTACAATAGCATCAATGTGCATTAATACCCATTTCACTCCTTAGATGGCACCACTGCTGTTGGGATTTATTTGTCCTGTGAAACGTGGTGATGACCAAACCATCAGCCACCAATACATGTAGCTATACGTTTTTTTCTTATTAGATATACCTAGTTTCATTACATTACCTATGTATATTGGGACACATTTGAAAGGTATGCATCAATGAAGTTGTAACTAGCCCAAGCATATATATATAAATTGTGGGATTAAAAAATTTGCATTCTCATGAAGAACTTCGCAGTTATCATGCAAGTAAAAACGTTTTTACTAAATTTTAGTTCTATGAACATTCTAATGACACATGGGCACATGACATGGTAAAATAGATGTTTCCTCAAAACAATATTAATATAGTTCTTCTGGCCCTCCGACACAACTTGTTTGTCACACATAATAATGATGGTGGAGAGGTGACATGCGGTTCAAGTTGAGGTTGGTGTGACAGGAGGGGATTGGATGGGCTTGGAGAGATGGTGGTGGTGATGATGGGTTGATGGTGGGATTGAGGGGTCTGGTGCTGGGGTGCAGGGTGTTATGTGGAGTAGGTTGAAGGATTTAGGTGGTGAAGGGGTATTACAGTGGGATCTATATAAATACCTGTCTCGGGTGAACTCAAAAACTGTCTTGGGTGGACTCAAAAACTGTCTTGGGTGGACTTGGCTAGTTTTGGAAAAACCTGCCAACTTAGCAGGCTCTACATACAGGGACTGAGCCCAGATTGGAAAACCTATCAAGTTAACATGGAGGATATACAGCTAGGCAACAGGGATCAATTGTTCTTTAATTTTTTTGTAAAAATGGACTTGTGCATTTTGGAATCCAGCTCTTCAATTAGAAACTGTTTGAACCAACATTGTGCTATATTATAATATACAATTTAAATACACTATGGATGTAACACTTTATGAAAATGGTCTACTTCTACAACCTAGATGGGTCATTGTCCATATTGTCCAATATCTTAGATTAAACCCTAAAAGATGCTTCACATGAACTATCCTAGCTATGAATCGTTTTGAGTACACATTGGTGTGGGAAGGTAAGGCTAACGTCAACCTACACTCAATTATGTTGTGTAATGTAAATCTTTATATCTAGGAGGTTCAATGCAAATGCATACATGGTACATTCTGGTACATTGTAATTCCAGTTATTTACCCTGTAACAATAACACTGAATGTATGTATGACAGATACTATCACATAGATTTGACTTGACAAACATACCTTGATGTTTCTGTGCATGAAATAATGTTTATGCATGAAGCGGACAGCTTCAACAATCTGACGGAAGATGCTATGCACTTTAAGCCTCTCACGACGTTGGTTTGCACTGAGCCAGTCTTTGAGGGTCCTTTGACAGAACTCCATCTGGATGCACAACATATGGCTTGTGTCGTGTTGTCTACTTCTCTCTGATCCACCGGCAGCACTGGTTGTTTCACTGGAGTCTTCAGAAGGGACAGGGAAGTCCCACTTCTCCAGCCAGTCTGATGGTGGACAGTCGATCCATGAATTGTAGTAGCGAACAAAGTGTGATGGGTCAAGCTCTCTAAGCGCCTTTATCTCTCGCAGTACAAACTGTTCTGGCTCACTGTAAGTAACAGGTGCACTATGTAAGACTTCAATAAAATACAAAGCAATGGAATAAGTTGCAAGGAAACGGAATATAATAAAATGCTAAGAATGGAATAAAAGTTAAAGACAACATAATCAAACAACAGTGGGGTGTGGTAGTTTGAAGGTAATATGCCGGCGTGTCAATCAAGAGGACCAAGTCCACCAGCTGTTGTTTTGTAACGTCGGCAGTTTCGTTCATCCCGTATTGTCTGTGACTTTCAGAAGAGACACTAAAAGCTGTTGGTCCGTTCTGCCTGATGTCTATGTCAAGGGAAGTAAAACAGTAAATGTGTAACATGTCTTGAACTCTAGAGAAGGAAAACTCTAAACCATTCTGTATGAGTTTTGATCACAGCAATTATAGCAAGACATAAATCACCACGGCGAAGTTACTGTGATTCAGGAAACCACTCGCTAAAACAACAAACAAACAACAACTGAAGAAAACACAACACAACATAATAGAAAGTAAAGTAATGGAACAGAATAACATTTAAGGTAAAGAAAGTGAATAAAATGTCAGTAAACACAACTAAATACAAAGTTAATGGAATAAAATTAAAGGCAATGGAACATATTAAAATGCTATTGAAATTAATCAAATGCGCAACAATAAAACAAAAAATTGTAAAGCTAAGAAACATAATATAATCATAAAAGCTAGGCAAATTAATGGTATAATATTTGAGGCAACATAACACAAGATTGGCACAGACAATGACTGGCTAGTCTGGAAGTGTTTGAACAGACACATGCAACTATTGTGAAACACAGATGATGGATCATACGCTGGTGTCTGTTTAATTACGACCAATATATGCCTTATCTTAGCCACTGTATGACAGCTGACTTATTTATGTGGTCTGTCATCCCAATATTAGATGTTTATCTGCAAACTAAAAGTAGAGCTACAGGCTAAAAACATTGTGACGTGTTGACATTGGCAAAACTAGTTACTTGAATTATAAAAAATAAATCCTCTAAATTTCTTCTATTATGTACATGTACAAAACAATTCTGACCTGAATTGTTGTTAATTTATTGGTTTGTACAGCATTTTTAACTGACATGCACCATGAAATTATTGTCTTAAGTAATGAATTGCTCATTTTCTATCCAACATTTTACCAATCATATATTCCTTGTCCCTGACACACTTATCATTTGTTTGTAACCTTAATTTCCATATAACTTAATAGACAATTAACTTATAAGGCAATAGCTCATTTGTAGTCATTGTCTATACAATCATGAGTGTGACAGAAGGGTGTTACCCCAACGCTGTTATTATATGCCAGCAAGTGTCCTAATATTAACTAGTACATTAGTTAGCATGGGTTGAAGACATGACACACACAGTTCTCCGGACCTTTCAAAGACATTTAGGCCAATAGGGTTGGTTTTTAATACACAAGAGGATGATAATGTTTATTCCTCCTGGATTTTAATCCTTGTTCTCTCGACTGATTCCTGATCACTTACCTACCGTGCTCCTGTGTTCACATGTACATAATTTCAGATTAAGCCATCATAACATAAACACACAAATATTTTGTATCTGCGTTGTTCCATCTGTTATACAGCCATATATGGCTAACCTGTTCAGATAACCGTAGCAGTGAACAGAGTGAGTGCCTGACCTTTTGCAGAGAGGAATGCATTTGATGGCATAGTCTTGACGATCCATCTTGTAGCGCCCTTTAAGCACCACTCCATCTTGTCCTTTACCCACATGTTCCAGCACCTCAAAGTCGTCTTCCAACCTGAAACATTGAACCACCCCACAGAACAGTACATTAGTTTTATCAGGAGGTCGTTTTAATAATCGTGAGCTTTGTGATTCCAATTGTAATTCACATTTCCTCCATAAATTAAGGAACAATTTTCCAAACAACATTTCACTAAAATCAAGTAACTCTTCCCATTGTAAACGTTGCTTGTAAAACTATGATCGCTTCAAAAATGTTAATAACCCGCTGATTTGCTTGTATATAATAACTAGATACCTTTCTGTTGCTGCTTGGATCTTGTTGCCAATATATTGCTCTACCAAAATGTGAAGTACTGACAGAATGTGTGCAACATATTATTTTCAAAAGTTTTTTAAAAACTGACAGTAACATTACTAATTTTTTTTGTAGTAATTCTAGGCACCATTGAAACATTCCTATGAAAAGCACCACAGTTTCAAGAAAAACATGAAAAAGGCACAATAACAAACACAAATTAGCTGTATAAAAAAGACATTTAGAAAGTAAATGGAAATTTATGCCTTGATGACCACGTTATCATGACAAAGTCTGACTGATACTTTGATAAAACAGCTAATAAAGCTCCATTCACCTTGTACTGTCTTGAACATTCTCTTTGCATAATTTTTTCATGTAGAGAATTTATGGAAGTACATGTCTAAACTAAAAAACTAATTAAAGCAAAATGCTGAAGTTTTACTAGTGTGTGAGATTTTGTGAATTTGAGAATTGCTCATATTTATGTAAACTGCAACTAAAATGGACCCAATACAAGACAATGCAATCATATGTAACGCTTCATTGATACTTCACAAGTGTGTTACATTCTACGAATACTGTCCATAATTTTGGTGACTGCACAAAGAGCTCTGCCTTCAGATTTCTGTGGATGTGATATCCTTTGGCTGTACTCAGAGTTCGTCACATCACACGTTAGTTGTGTATTTCTAAATATGTGCATTATATGCAATTCATCTGTTTAAAGCCACATCACACATATCGCTTCATAATATAATGTTTACCAGCTTTTGTTATTCCCTGTCCGCTTGGTTAAACTTAACACGTCCGCATATTTTGTTAATTAATTTTCCATTTGTTTAAGTTAACATAAAAGGATCTTTTATTTGCCCGTGAATGTATTTACACACACACACGCATGCACGCACGCACGCACGCATCTTGAAATGAACATGGCATCCTATATTAATGACACATTTGTAACTAAGGGAAAATTCCATAATCTGACAGAACATTTTGGCAACAATTTTTTTTATTTAATTAACCATTTTTTTGTAGAAATATTACGTACCTTTTATAAGTAAATGCCTGTTTAAAAAACATAATCATGCCATAATCATTACATCCTTACTTTACAATCATGTTAATAGCTCTGACAGGTACAAGATAACCACCCCTAATTTTTGTACTTTTGATTTAGCACTTCTGATGAGAATGGGGTGCTGCCATCTAGCGATTATGCATTATAACATTCATACACAATTAACTCAGTGGGGCGTTATTTGGTTTGGATAACTGCTTGGACAATGAATTTCGTGACAGGTGTTATCAAGAAGAATACAACATATAACATAATAACAGTTAGTTCAAACATTCGTGATTCATTGTTAACCCCTCTAGCAGGTTTACATATGAGGTAGAATATCGTGACATTTGCGCCTGGAATATGGTACACACTATCATCTACTAGACAAGGCTATGCTTGGAATATCTGCCACTTGTTAAAAATGGTCATATTTTTCACATAATGTCTAATGTACGTGTAAAAACTACACAGATGTGTAGACAATACTTTATAGCATGTGTTGTGTGTTGAGATGCACATAATGCTGGGCCAGAAATTTCTTGAAAAGCATACACAATGTTGAAACAGCATTTGACTGAAGTGGGAATTGAAAAAAAAGATTCAACAGATCACATGACAAACACAGCGACACTTGCTGATTTGGCCTGCAAACTTGATAGACTTTAGCTGGTCTGAACATTAACAACATGGCCTAACTTTAATCTGAACAACCCACTTTTTTGAGCTATCCGACATAAATCTATGTGAATATAGCATAAGAATTATGGTCATGGCCTCATTTGATCTTTTGGCAATATCATGAACAGTTATAACAGGAACAAGTTACATTGTCATGCTATGCAACAAATATACCATAATATTGAATATCTGCCTTAATTTATTGGAAGTCTGAATGACGTTTTAAATAAGTGCACTCATGAACAGAGAACTTACTTAAACTTCCTCTCTGGCTTACTGTCAGTGACAGCCAGAAGTTGATGCTGTGTTGCGTTATCTTGTAGGTAACGGTAGCTGGAACATAACACCGCTGGCATCAGAAATGTGAGTATAGAAAGTACAATTCATGGTCACAGTGACAGTACCTATAGTATACACAGCAAGACTATAAGAATGATGATATTCCCTGAATATTAATTTTATGCTTCTTTTGGTGTATAACATGTCATTGTAGGTTGATATTTTTAACAATTTTACGATCGATCGAGTTCTAGTGAAAATCAGAGTTCTGTACACATTTTCTACATACGGGTTCTTATGTGCATGGGCAATTTGGGAGTCCCGATTTTAACTACTGGTCACCTCTACAAATGAGTGATACAGTTGGCAGCACCACCAGATGAATTGATTTATTACTTAAATGACACTGGAATCTTCTAAAGCATATAGTGAAATGAATATATAATATGTTCAGTATTCATTCTGTTAAGCATACAGTACGCTTGATATATTTTTGAGATGCAGAAAAAAATCACAAATTGTATTTTTACCAAAATGTGTGTAAAAACAAATGATGACAATTTTTCCGCCAGGAGGCACCATAATAAAACTTTGCAAATGGCGTCCGTTAAGAGCTGCATATTGCTCTGAGTTGGAAACTTATACATTTTGGTCAACTATCTGTGGTTACCATGTATTTAAAACTAAGTATGAGTGAAACATTGGAGAAAAGTTAGCAGTGGCAAACGTTCAGCATGACACATGTGCAGCATCTATTCTAAACCTTAGTAAAGGAATGGTTGTCATACTGACACTGAGACAGTTATAATCAACCATGTGCTCTGTGTGGGACCGTGAACATTTGGGCAGGACACATGAAGAATCAACGGAAGTGACTGTCAAGATATTGAATATTCAATGAAGGTACTGGGTTAGTGTTATCAGCCTTTTAAACATTCACATGTGGTCAGAAATATACCAGAGCTGATATAGGTGAAACGTTTGATTTTTTCACACTTCTGTCGTCACTGAAACTTGACAAAACATAGGGGTGTATGCCTAGTAGAGCATGTCCGCTTAATGATACGAACACAGTATTCACATATATGCATCAAAACGCTAGTTATAGTAACACATGAAAATACAAGCAATGCCACAGATATTGGGGAGCTACTAACGCAAGGAATGGCAACATGTCAATGGTTATCATATATATGGTTATCACACTTGCTCTTGCAGAATGCGGTGCATTCCATAGACGCTTTTGTACATTTGCAACTGCAGCATATTTTCTTCACAAATGAGCACCTGACATGCTTGGAAGTCTTATCTAAATGGGTACATGTCAAAACGGTTTTGACCTTCGGCCAACCAAAGTCTTCTGGGAAAGCACCATAAAGCGTTTTTATTTTATGTCAGTTAATCCAGACTCCAGCTTGGTAAACAGCCCACCTGACATGTTGAAGCATGCTACTGTTTGCAGTGCTCTGCCTAGGTCAAATTTGCCCTGCCCTTTTTTGGTATGTTTTTCGGTATCAAAACGAATGCCCTGCCTTTTTTACACCACACCTTGCTATTTTTTCATATTTGTCTCGTGATGCCCTGCTATTTATTTAGTTTTTCCAAATATTTTGGCATTGCGATATATTTTTGTTCGCACGGCTGCCTCAGGCTCAAAAGCCGCTTGTTCGTCACTGTAAGCTTGCAACCAATCAGCATGTAGATTACAAGCTGATTGGTTCAATAACAGTCACGTGTGATACCAGTTTACACGCGGCTCAGCAACTTTCGAAAAAAATCAGATTTCGGCGATGCCTCGACAGAAGCAAATGAAAAAGAAATATGACTTGGCAGCAAAGCAGCAGCAATCCATAACTTCGATAATCGCTCATTTAGCTGCCGCGGTATCGCTACATATAGTAAGCGATGGCGGGCCCGTTCTTACAACTACGTCCACCATCCAGTGACAATGATATAAATATCTGCCACCCTTGTTTAAGCCGCCACCCAAAGTTGCAATTAAGTCACGCCATTTTCTTAACTTCCCTAGTCAGTAGATTTGTCTTTAGCTTGCCATTACACAAAATTTTAATCACCTGGCGCTGCCGACGTGTTTATAAAATGGCTTGCTTTGATAAGTGCCAGTCAAATTTGCTAACGCAACCGAGAATTTCCCCGCTGAACTGAATACCCTCTGACGCGTCAGTGGGAATCCCGACATGCCATGCCGAAACACCAATGAACGTGATTCGAGAGATACTGATGTCAGCTGGATCATCCAATAGGCATTCGTACTGTTAATACACAGGGTTTCCAATCAGCAACCGCTGAGTGGAGTAAAATTCTGGAAACATTTTTGTAATCATTACAGAAATTTAACGCAGATTACAGCATTGCGTAAACCGTCTTCATATTACAAAAATAAAATGTATAAATGCAGAAAATTCAACACGTTGCAGAATAGCTAAATAAAAAAATAATGACACCCCAGATGCGTTGATAACGCCGGGCAAAGATTGTCTTCGTTCCTTGAAACAATTTATCAATGCTTCTAAGATTAAGTTACCAGAACCACACTCCACTAACACGCTGGTATGCGTGTGTTCCCTTGAAACAATAATTATTATTTATCAATGTTTTGACGTCACTATGTTGGATGAATTAAGGAGTACGCAGTCATGAGATGACAAGAAGGCTGTTGGTGCCGGCGACTTGGATGACGAGAAGGCTGTTGGTGCCTGTGATGTTGATGATGAGAAGGCTGTTGATGCTTGTGACATGAATGATGAGAAGGCTGTTGATGCCTGTGATATGGATGATGAGAAGGCTGTTTGTGCCTGTGATGTGGATGATGAGAAGACTGTTGATGCCTGTGACATGAATGATGAGAAGGTGTTGATGCCTGTGATGTGGATGATGAGAAGGCTGTTGATGCCTGTGATATGGATGATGAGAAGGCTGTTGGTGCTTGTGACGTGGATGGTGAGAAGGCTGTTGATGCCAGCAATGTGGATGATGAGAAGGCTGTTGATGCCAGCGATGCGGATAACAAGAAGGCTGTTGGTGTCGGTGACGTGGGTGATAAGAAGGCTGTTTGTGTCGATGACATGGGTGATAAGAAGGCTGTTGGTGTCGGTGACGTGGGTGATAAGAAGGCTGTTGGTGTCGGTGACGTGGGTGATAAGAAGGCTGTTGGTGTCGGTGATGTGGGTGATAAGAAGGCTGTTGGTGTCGGTGACGTGGGTGATAAGAAGGCTGTTGGTGTCGGTGATGTGGGTGATAAGAAGGCTGTCCTGGACCCATGTCAGTTTCCCAGGAATGACCAGGTAGTAGTGAACCAGCAGGGAAATGACAAGATCGATGCACTTCTGCCTGCTTGTGATGGCCTGCCTCAACTCGGCTGTTGGTGCCTGTGACGTGGGTGATAAGAAGGCTGTTGATTCCAGCGATGTGGATGATAAGAAGGCTGTTGGTGCCTGCGACGTGGATGATGAGAAGACTGTTGGTGCCTGTGATGTGGATGATGAGAAGACCATTGGTGCATGTGACGTGGATGATGAGAAGGCTGTTGGTGCTTGTGACGTGGATGATGAGAAGACTGTTGGTGCCTGTGATGTGGATGATGAGAAGACCGTTGGTGCATGTGACGTGGATGATGAGAAGGCTGTTGGTGCTTGTGACGTGGATGATGAGAAGACTGTTGGTGCCTGTGATGTGGATGATAAGAAGGCTGTTGATGCCAGCGACATGGATAATGAGAAGGCTGTTGATGCCTGTGACGTGGATGAGAAGGCTGTTGATGCCTGTGACGTGGATGAGAAGGCTGTTGATGCCTGTGACGTGGATGATGAGAAGGCTGTTGGTGCCTGTGACGTGGATGATGAGAAGACTGTTGGTGCCTGTGATGTGGATGATGAGAAGGCTGTTGGTGCCTGTAATGTTGATGATGAGAAGGGTGTTGGTGCCTGTGACGTGGATGATGAGAAGACTGTTGGTGCCTGTGACGTGGATGATGAGAAGGCTGTTGGTGCCTGTAATGTTGATGATGAGAAGGGTGTTGGTGCCTGTGATGTGGATGATGAGAAGGCTGATGGTGCCTGTAATGTTGATGATGAGAAGGGTGTTGGTGCCAGCGATGTGGATGATGAGAAGGCTGTTGGTGCCTGTAATGTTAATGATGAGAAGGGTGTTGGTGCCTGTGACGTGGATGATAAGAAGGCTGTTGGTGCCTGCAACATGGATGATGAGAAGGCTGATGGTGCCTGTGACGTGGATGATGAGATGACTGTTGATGCCTGTGACGTGGATGATGAGAAGGCTGTTGATGCCTGTGACGTGGATGAGAAGGCTGTTGATGCCTGTGATGTGGATGACGAGAAGGCTGTTGATGCCAGCGATGTGGATGATAAGAAGGCTGTTGGTGCCGACGACGTGGGTGATAAGAAGCCTGCCCTGGACACATGTCAGTTTCCCAGGAATGACCAGGCAGCACTGAACCAGCATGGAAATGACAAGATTGATGCACTTCTGCCTGCTTGTGATGGCCTGCCTCAACTCGACAAGATCGAGACTGAGTGGCAACTCTACAAACACATGGATAATGCTGACCAGAATCTTGCTGGAAAGACAGCAATTGAAATTATGAGGTTGTTGTCAACAGGACGTCCACTAGGCCAAGTGTTCCCAAATCTGGCAGTGTTGGCCAAGATCTACCGGCTAATTCCAGTGTCAACAGCCGACTGTAAAAGAGGTTTTTCGATACTTGGCAAAATTAAAACGAAATCAAGAAACAGTTTGTCGACCAAAATGTTAAACACTCGCTTGTCTGAAGTAAGTTTGGTAAAATTAATCTGAATGCGTGGAAATTCACATAGATTCAAACAGTTGCTTTGCTTAAGTTAAGGTTAGCCTTGCTCTCGGCTTAGGGAGTTATGCTTATATAACGATGACGACATAACTCAACAAATAAGCGCAGCCGACCCTGGTGGGCTGGGCTATTTACACTATTGTGACACATGTTATGCTTGATGGATTTCATAAGTTGTTAGTGGTACTAATAGTCATTGACCACTTGTCTAGAATGCGGGCTCACATGTATTTTAACATAGATTTGTCATCTATTATCACCCACCACGTGTTTTCACGTCGATAGAGTTTTGACATATTTGACACTTGTCAACGTAAAAACATGCAGTGGTGGTGTGTGCATGCTTTGATGATAAAATCGTAAATCATTTTAGGCAAGAGTTAGCCTTCAATTGTACTGAGGAAAAATAATGGCACATACCACCACAACAAAACAATGCCTTGATGCCTACCTGTGCATACCTATTAGATATTTATTTCACTATATGTGCCAGGCCAGAAAGAACAAGACAGTTGTACCTGGTCAACTTATAAAAAACAAAGTTTGCACAATTTAATTTGTATGTCTTTTTCCAAAGTTTAAGTATTCTATGAGTACCATCATCGCACACTGATTTATGTCACAAAATTATGTTCAATGGATTACTCTGGTACTGTGAGAATTGAACTTATTAAAACTGATACATGTTCAATAAGCAAAAAGAATGTAGAGAGCCAAAGATTTGGCATTGTGGTAGCTGGTTCTAAACGCATAACCGCTCAGCACGGGACGCTGCTATCATCAGCCATTTACTTTGTTAAATGCAACAGGTAAACTTACTGAATCAGCTCATCATGAATCAATACATAATACGTTGGGGAAAACCATCATCAAAAAGCAGTATCAACAATTAACAACGAAAGATCAGCTACATGACATGAAAAAACACTATATAGAAATAACAGTTATTATTATTAATCTGTTAATGTTCAGGGAATCTAATCCTTTTCATAATTTAAAAATAATTATCAATAACATCAGCCTTGACAAGTTTTGCCTTGGTACTTTATGGTGAATAGCACATGATGTACAAGAAAACGTGTTTTATATATACAGCAAACATTGCGATGAAACTGTGTGCTTTACAACATTTATTTCTTGTACAAAAATTCTGAGAATACCTAATATGTTTCTTCTCACTTTCATCTTTGGGAAGTGATAAAAGCTTCATGAGTCACTCTCAGCATGGTGTTTGCAGTCAAGGACAAAACACAACACCATTGAAAAAGCCTATCTAAAAATGTTTTTGAGAACCAGCGAGCCAGTTGTCATGGCAACGTGATGTCGAACTTCGTGCTCTATGGGCAGCCGCCATGGGAGTGAACTTCAACCTTTGAGTGACCTCTAAATATCATTTTAGAGGCTAGGATAATTATTTCGAAAGTCTATCAAAATGAGAGGGTGTCCCAGTGGAAACGCATAACTTTAAAAATAAGGACCACCCTAATATGCGTGTTATTTGTTTCATACGTTTTCCTGTTTCTGGCTGGGCTCTTTGATAAATGTTATGGTGTTGACCAATAACACTGTGAATCATGTGTTTTCTCATTGCAAAACAAATGGCATTACCCATGGCGCTCGCTATGAAATAAATATAAAATGGTACACCTGCAATATGCATCCCCCTGTAATTATACTCGATGGCTGCCAGTGTAGCATACTCATATGATTCATGGGCGATGCACTTTGCAAAGGTGCCATTTAATATAATAATGCTGAACTATATATATTATAATTATGTGAAAAAAATGTCAAACCCTGTACAAAGCAATAGTTAGACCACATTTGGAATATTGTATACAAGCATGGAGGCAGTATCATAAGAAGGACATAGACAAGCTAGAAAGAATAAAATGATTCCAGAATTGAGAGACCTTAGTTATGAAAGCCGCTTATAACAATGTGGTTTGAAACACTAGAGACCAGAAGACAAATAGAATAGTTTAAAATAGTGAACAGTTATGAGGATGTTGATAGGAATATGTTCTTCAAACTTAAAGAAGGCAGTAGAACCAGAGGACACAAAGCAGCATTAGTTAAGGAGCAGTGTAGGTTGGACATGAGAAAGTACTCTTTCTCACAGAGGGTGATAAATGAATGGAACAAACTGCCAAATGATTGTGTTAATGCTAGTAGTGTGAATATGTTTAAAAATAGAATTGACAGATATCTGATAAGGGCGGGCTATATATAGATGATAACATTTTTGGACTCTCGATAAGCCTTGCCATCTGGAACTTGTTGTTTGGGATGGCAATCTTTTTAAAAAAATTTAAATGAGAATTATGTTAAATTAATGCCTAGATTAAAATTATTACATGCCTAAGAATAAATGATAATGTCATTAAAAATATACCTTTTGGAGAAGTCATTACACACCAGGGGAAATAAAAGACGTCACACAGGGGGTAAATGTGTACCCTGTCATGGACCCACAGAGCCGGTGGTCTCAACGTGTAAACCCACAATCAACACTATATTCTTAATTGAATATAATTCAGATTCTATGCTAACTCCCTCACCGTAGTAGCTGTTCTGCTGATGGCCGCTTCTCTTGATCACCAGCCAGCATGCACTTGACGAGATTATGAGCTTCTGAGTCATCTTCAATAAGTGACAAGTCAGGCCTGTCCTCCACAATCCTACTTTCAACCTGATAGTAGTTGTCATTTGGTGCATAAGGATGTTTCCCTTGTGTCATGATGTAGTAGCAGATCATCCCGGCCACCTGTAAATCACATTGTGCAATAACATTTACAAGTAAACATAATATATGGGCACACCTTATTTTTTCAAAATGCTGCCATTTATGGCACTAAAGCGGCAAAACTACTGCACAATTTCTGTCCCTTGTATACATGGCATATGTCAAATTGTGCCATTTCTGTTTGAAATACCAAGAGTGTCATACGTCTCAAATACATACAGTATGCTATTAATAAGATTTATGTTAATCAATATTGTGCACTATAATTGGCAGCAGAGGGTTTAGACCTGGAAGTAGGCTACATACAAAGTTGTGTGATTTCTGGCAATTTAGGGTGTACTCATCCAGAAACTGCCACTTTAGCATTATTGAGCAATTGTTTTATAACCATTTAAAAAGTAGCCTCTCTCATCGTTGGGGCTAAAACAATTGTCATATAGATAGAAATGAACGCTGTTGCCACTGAATATCGCATTTGCAAAGCACACCAGGTGCTTTTGAAGTTTTGTGAGTAACAAAATATAGTATTTTTATCATTATTGTAAATTATAGACAAAGGTAACATTACTCATTCTACTAATTTCCACAGAGACACATTCACATCAGCGTACCACTTAGTAACAAGTTTGGTGCTGTTCTTTGACTTCGATGTGACACGTATTTACCGCAGTAATTTTAGTAAATAATCTTGCACCGTAAAAGAACCTTCGCTTTGCTAGTCCACCTTGCAATGCATTGTCCACGTTTTGTTATTATATTGGTGTGCTGTCATTATCGGCACATATGCATTTGTTTTTCTATCGTGCAACATTATACAGCCAATGTATTCAAACTTAAAAAAAACAGCATTCCCTGTCTTCAGAAATATATCTGCACATTATAATTAATTAATGTCTATTCATCCGGGCATGTAAACACCACTCTCCAGCTATTTCCGCCTATTTTCGTTTATTTTTCTTTATACCGTGCTGTACATTTTAATAGTTCCAGAAGAATAGCTGCTCAATATTAGGTCCGTGTCTAGACGAATAGCAGCACCCTATAATTAATGAGTGCATGATAATCATGCATCTTGATATTTTCACCACGGACCGGTTTTGCATTTGTGTTTCTGTTCTTCTCACAGTATATTAGTGGCCTCCATGATCTTCTCAAATAATAAAAGTTTCAAGGCAGCAATATAAAAAAATGTAAAGAAATTAGTGATGTAGGATTCAATTTCCTGGTGCCTCATATGTGACTTCCACATCACAGATGCACAGCACCACAAAGACCCTGTTATAATAGGACATTCATGCTAGAACAAAATGTAACCCTCCAAATGATTTGGATGAGTCTCCAACATTCATTGGTGATCAGTAAATGTTTGACAGAACAGCCAAGAATTACTGTGCATGCTTGTGGATTATGCTGTACAAAGCAACTGAATTGCTGTTATTGTAATGAACTCAAGGCCAGTTCAATCAGGAAACGGACACATTTTTTACATGTCTCTACGCCATGATTGCAACATTATAATAACAACCAACATTAAAATAGCTCAGAAGAGCAACATATTACGTGGTAAAAACTAATTTTGGTCAAATAGTGCCTATAAAAGTTAATAAAAATAGCCTTACACAAGTCAGTGTCTCAGGGTTGACAACCTTTCAACATATTTACAAGAGTGATGTAATCAACTCTGTGACAAAACAGTCAGGAATCATTGTGAATGTCTGTGGGTTGTGCTGAACAAAGCAACTATATGCCTATCATTGTAATGAACACAAGATCATTTTGTTAAGGAAAGGACACACATTTTACAGTATTTTACTGTATCCTTTGATTACTTGATGTTTGCTTGTGGAACATTTCAAAAACTTCTAACACTTAAGCTGCTCGGAACAGCAACATGGAGCAAACTAGGTATGTTTATGACAGTTGGAGTGGGTTGGGTTGTAGCACTTGCTCAATGTCCTTAGGTTTGAAGCTGAACTGCTCCCGACCATTTTGTAGGACAGGAACAGCTAAACCTCCCACGATGTGGTACAAGATATAGCGATTTTGGTTTGATGATTTATTCTTCAATTTTGTGACATCTTCTTTCAACTTTGTCACAGTTTGGGCAAAGTTGAGACCACATCTAATACCTTTTTTATTTTTAGGTTTACACATTTTTTAATCAGTTAGATGTGGAAATGTTCAAGAAAGGCTGTTATTTTTTACGGAAAGTCATGCAGCCCATTCAAATCAACATAAAACAAAAAATATTTGGTCAATCTTGACCAAACTTGGAATATGCATTTCTGGGGGTATATAGAAGTATTACTGAATTTCACTTGCTTCCCATAACATTAATGAAATTTCACACATTATATGCTCGCAGATTTAATAGCAAATGCTGTGAAATATTTGGTGATGGCTGCCAACACTTATCTATGAGACACAACACTAAACCGTATTGGTCTAAGTATTTATGGCAAGTTAGACATAACTGTCATTTTGCAACCTTTCCTGTGAAATCGCCCTTATGTAGATATAATACTGATGTGCACTAGCATTACAGTAACCAGATGATGTGTCCAGCTTTCACGGCGAACGAATATATAGCTAGTTCGAACATCGTAGCGCACATGGACGTTACTATGGAAACATTGTCACTTTTCCGGGAACTCAAGGGGATTTCCAAAAGGACTGCATTTTTAAAGGTTGGATTGGCGAAATATAACGTTAGTACTGGTTTGGATTCAAGTGATCATAACCAAATCCATTTTCATATAAAAGTAAAAACAGCGAATACATATAAAAAACAATGGAGGAGGAACTTCAACAAAGGCAAATATAAAGAGATGAGAACATATCTAGCAAATATAGATTGGAATAACTTGCTGAAGAACAAGACGGCAACAGAATGCTGGACTTGTTTAAAATATGAGATTGAGGGCATTATTGAGAAATTTTTTCCATTAAGAAAACAAGGGAAAAGGTCCAGGAAGAAACACCTGTCAAAAGAGGCTATTAGAAAAATGTTTCACAAACAGATGCTGTGGGGTATATAAACACAGTGGAAATGTAGAAGACTACACAAACTACAAAGAGGCACTTAACCTGGCTACAAATGAAATTAGAAAATCTAAAAGAACCTTTGAAAAAAAGGCAAGTAATAAAAAAAATGACAGCATGAGTTTGGTTAAGCTTATGCAAGAAGTAAACAGAAAGTATGAGAAAGGTCGGACCACTGGAAAACAACAGTGGAAACATAATTTCAGACGGGTTTCAAATGGCAGAGGTCCTGAATGAGTATTTCAGCTCAGTTTTTACCACAGAAGCAGAAGATATCAGCTCACTTCCTGTTCCAGTTACTAAATTTCAGGGCAACAAATCAGATCATTTAGGGCAGTTGTTTGTAACTCCTGGAATTATAGAAAAGAAAATTAAGAAGATGAAAGATAATAAATGACCTGGAGTTGATGAGATACCACCAAAACTGCTTAAGGAAATTGTAGAGCCAATTAGTACACCACTTGCAAAATTGTTTAACTTGTCACTAGAAGAAGGAATAGTTCCTTCAGAATGGAAAGAAGCAAACATTATGCCGCTATTTAAGAAGGGATCGACGAACAAGTAAAAAATTACAGACCAGTGAGTTTAACATCAGTTGTATGCAAATTACTCGAAACATTAATTAGAGACCACATGGTGGAATTCCTTGTAAAACATAAACTTATAAATACATCTAAGCATGGGTTCCTAAAAGCAAGGTCATGTCTAACCAATCTCTTATGTTTTTCTGGAAGAAATTACAAAGTGGGTAGATGACAGGTCACCAGTGGATGTTATCTACTTAGATTTTCAGAAAGCTTTCGATAAAGTGCCAAGTCAAAGATTGTTACTTAAGCTAAAAGCCCATGGTATAGGTAATGATGTAATCAACTGGATAGAAAAGTGGCTTACACACATAAGACAGAGCATAATAGTAGATGGTGAGATTTCAAACTGGAAATC
>SDWI01002285.1:4597-17123 GCA_009193005.1 Lamellibrachia luymesi
GTAGGCAGCCATGCGTGACGTCCGACCGTCGATATGGCTCGTGGTCACTTTGATATTGACCACCGCCGTGCTAGCGCATCCACCGCGACCCCGTAAGTGTATTTCATTTAAAACTCAGTCCTGGTTAACTTTTATGTTCCAATATGTAGTTAGTGAATAGTTAATATTATGCGCACTATGAAAAGTTGCGTATTTTTGCTAAAATCATCAAAACAAGTTATTTTGTCTTTCTCTCGCCGAATTTTGACCGGATCAGGTCCAAAATAATATTATTGTTTGTCCAATAATTTCGACAAAACTAAATAATACATTCGCACAAATGAGTTAGCACGTGGTAGTGTATACTAGAGTTAGCATTTTGAAATGTATACTAGAGTTAGCATGTGGTAATGTATGCTAGAGTTAGCATGTGGTAGTGTATACTAGAGTTAGCATGTGGTAGTGTATACTAGAGTCAGCAGGTGGTAGTGTATGCTAGAGTCAGCACGTGGTAGTGTATGCTAAAGATAGCATGTGGTAGTGTATACTAAAGAGGTTTGATTTGTCGCTAAATTATTCTACAACGAGACGGGCCAATATATTTATTTGAAGAAAGTCCTTTAAATAAAATATCACATAAACCCTATCGCCTGATTCATTAGCATACCTGACTTGAAGACACGATGTTTAATGTACAATACGCGATGCTAACCAAATGGAGAGTACTACAGCTATATTGCATCTCTTTGGCTTCTGGCGCGGAGGACTTTTATAGTTACAACTAGTAAACGGTGTCCCGAACATAACCGTAACATGTTTCCAACAACTACTTCCGTTCGCAACGTTATTGACATATATCTGGGTGGCAAAAAGTACGCTCTTTTCAGGTCCTAAATTGTACTAGTTTCATCCACCTGGCTGTAATATAACATCCTTTGACGTCAACCATTTGAAACGTGAGGAAGCAAAACGGCATTTCGGTCACGCCTATTCGAAGTTGCACGACTCTTCGCCATCGCTCACGCTGCTATCGTCATAGCCGCTTAACGTATCGTCTGACAGCTTATGCGACCATTTGATATATACGTACGATAGAATTGATTCGCCCGAAGTCATTTATTAGGCTGTCATTTGCTCCTGCGTCAACTAAATGAAGGTCACCGAAAGTCATGCTGCAGCAATTTAATTTGTGAGTCATCGTTAGTAAACTCGTGGAAGTTAACAGTGTTTCACTGTTAGTTTACATATGAGTATTCAACGTGGCTGCGGCCAGTGGCGTGCCACAGCACCTGCATCGTTTATTACAGTGGATAATTACCATATCTGGTCATATTTCAGTTGTCGTTCTAAGTTGTTGTAAGATATTTTGATATATTAAAGGTAATGCGTCTGTTGCTCATGTAATAACATAATGTTCTTGGTACTAGAATAAAAGTTTGTAAATTGTACTGCCCGCCAAAATGCTTTTAATAAGCCATATACATATGTTTGCATTTTACTGTATCGGCCCGATTTGTGTTTATGGTGCGAAACCACACGGGCGGAGCTAGGCGAAGCTTGCTTTTCCGAACGTTAATGACATGCGTAGGACGTGTTCGCGGGATCAACGCGCCCACAGCCGCGACTTTCTAGAAGTTTGTTGACATTTGGGCAATATGGCTGACAGTGACATGTGAGTTGTACGTGGGATCATGCCTCAGTTAGATTTACTGGTGTGTTACATACGAATGTATGGCACAATAATTTTAGATATGTGTAATTTTCAAAAAATTATATAATCTGACATAACTGCATTTGAACAGACACATTGGCAAGTTTGCTCGTAGAACATATTAACAGTGTAACTGTGGATTATTAGATGATTTCAATAGGCGGAAGGATTTTTGGCAATTTTTTTCACCACAAGGCACGTGTGCGTAGTAATTTATACAGAAATTGGTAAACGTTGATGGGTATGCCACGTTCAGGCATTTTAAAAGAATTAGAAATATGTGATTTTGACTAAACTCGACCAGCATGTCAGTAAGATGATGACAACGGCAGGTAAGAAGTTTCAGAATTTGTGATGGTCTCGTTTTCCAATAATCGTGCAAAACGTTAACATGGTGACCAATGGGAAACGTAACAGTAGGATGAACCCACGTGCACCGTTGCGCTCCGTAGCGAAGAGAAGGGAAAGGGGATTGGATAAGGCGAGTTTGGCCACACGAGTGCACTGAAAGACCAAAAGGGACGTTGGGATCGCACGAAGACTGTCTTAAAACTGAAAGACAGTGAAGTGGCAGAAGTTTTACTCGACACGTTAGTAAAGTTTTTTATTTATTAGGCCCTATCATTTCGGCGTCGCATCGATACCCGAAGCCCCGGTCCTATACTATGGCAAAGCCGCATGAGAGGCTTTCACACAGTTCAGGTTTAACACCAATTCAGTTTTTTCCAGAATGTGGATTTTTATATGCAATTCGTTCATGATCGTCTGTATGTAAGAGGAATTAAAATATATATAAAAGTTTTAATTACAAGTGTGTCCCTAATAATTCAATGTGTCCGTTTTCAAAAATGTAATGAAATGCTTTTTAAAGCTGTACTAAAGGAGCTAATCACATGTAACACCTAACATTAACAATTCTTAGAGATTATTAAAAAAATATGTGTATTTGCTAATGTTATTTTGGGTTGGTTTTCCTAATATAATTCCATATGAAATCAACCAACTGGTGATATTCTTGATTACTCTAATTTTGATGAAATGTGGTATATATGGTGGCAGTGTTCATGCTTGGATAAATTATGGTGAGAAAAGAATTGGCTGATTGATATGTAGCAACATGAAAAATGTATTACATGATACATCATAATATGAACGAAAACGCAAATAATCATCGAACGATGTGGACGGAAGAATTGTTATGGAAGAATGGCTGTTTTACGTTAAATTGCATTCGTTGTTGTAATGGCACAGGAAGCTTCATTGAGTCACTAAAGTCCCATCAGTGCACACAGATAAACACCAGTCCAATTTAATATGTTATCATGTACTATGGTCTGATGGCGGGTATAAGATCCATTGACCCTGTGTTGCGTATTGCCCTGCTTCATTGACACATCCATTGTCTCACTGTTACACAGAATGCCTTCAATGGGCTGTAATGAAAAACCCTCCTGGACTGGCAGCAATACACCAGCCCTCCTGATGTGAATTGCGCTGTGGACAAATGCTCATATGTCAGGCAGAAACCGAGCGTTTGAAAACAAATATCCAGAAAGCAACTTTTGATCAAAGTGAATAATATTTTATATGCTATATAGATTTGAACTGCTGTATAGAATATAAACAGTATAAACATTATTAATTATGGATGCTCGTCACATATTTAAGAAGTAGTCTTTTCCAGATTAAAAAAGTCATATTGTTATTGTTATGAACACAAATTTAGCATCATCACATCCTTTCGGCCACCGAGTTTGAATGGTTCTGAAGAAAGAGGTGCAGGAAGAGAAAGAGGTGGCTTGAAAGAAAAGGGGTGCAGGGAGAGGAAAGAATGCACCGAGAGGAAGAGGTGGAGGAAGACGTGGACGTGGCATAGCAAGATTTGCGACACTCAACAGAGAAGATTGTGCTCGCGTGACGAAAATAAGAAGCCAGAGAAAAGAGCAAGTACAGGTACAATTGTATTTAGAATGCAGTACCCACTTTTAATATAAAAAATAAATAAATAAAGTTTAAGGATTTAATTAGCATGTCATGCAGTTCACATGCTACTTATCACTGAAATGTACACTTTCTAGTCAAAATGTACCACAAAACCACAAACAAATTACTCATTTTGAATCCAAATCCAGTTACAGATACCACCATTTCAAGTAGAAAATGCGTCAGAATTAAGTAAATCTACTGTAAAATAGAAACATTCTTGTGCCAGAATCATAACACGAGGCCCGCAGGACCGAGTCTTCATATACATAACGAGTTTTTGACGACTAGTGGTAGATCTAGCACTTTTTGTGGTGCAGTGTTACTTGGCACCACTGAATATGCTGGAGGCAGACATACATGCTAACAGTACACAAGCATAAACCAAGAAATCATTCACTCCAGACATGCTATTTTTGTGTTAAAATTAAGTAATTATGAACTTTAGGTAATACCATTTGCAGTGACAAATTTGTATAGTATCGTCGTAAACATGCCACATTGCTCAGATGTTTAGAAATAGGCAGAGACAATATTTGGCCTAACAAATAGAAATGCTGATACAGGTATATATAATTTTAATAAGAAATGAAATGCAGAGCAGCATTTTCTTATTAAATAATGATCAAATAAATATATAAAAAATAATTATAAGGTGCCTTTTTTAGTCCTCCCAGGCTGCCACTGAAAACGAGACTGAACCCGAGGCAAAGGGGCTACTTCTACAGATGGCAGAAAAGGAGCCAGGCCTTGTGCTTCACATTATGACAAATAATCCAGGGCCAGTAGGAAGTGTTATTTCACCAAGTTGGTGCTCGTGCAACCATCATTGCGAAATGGGAAATGACGTTGAGCAACTGTGCTGCAACATGCAGCCTGACAAAATCCGTCAGCCGTCGACCTGTAAGACATGCAATTATATAATATATATATATATATATATATATATTTATTTATTTATTTATATATATATATTATAATTGTATGTCTTACGGATTTTGTCATATATATATATATATATATATATTTATATATATATATATATAATATATACTCCCACCATTCCATCTATTTGTGAGGCCAACTACCGACCCATTTTTAGGACCAACCTCCCATTTCCTCCTCATATATGTGTAGTATTGTGTACCTTGTACAACACAATTTTCTGAAATTACATATTTGTTACGGGAAGTTGGGAACACGTAACGAATATGTTGTATGACGAATTAGAAATTCCATACTATAAATGTAGAGTACATTTGTTTACATTTTTTTAATTATCCCACTTTTATAGAGTACCCTTCAAAATTTTCCAGCTACGTTGCTTTCAGATATAACAAACTCTTTTGTTTTGAATTTGTTTTGTTATTACAAAAAAATATACAGCTGTATACCTGTTAAATGACACGTTGGTTACCTGTTCTAAGCTTGCTTCTCATGTACATTGTGACCTGCTGTCAACCACATGTATAACATTTGTTTTTTTCTGAATCGAGTGCAATGTCTTTAACAATGTTGGGGGCAATGTTTTTTCTGAACGGCAGGCTTTGGATAGTTTGTCATCTGCGCATGCACAGACGAGCGTCTCTTGCAGGCTGACAATGTATTTGTAATGGTTAGCGCTCTGAGAAATTGTCCATTTCCATATCTTGTTGAATCTGTCGCAGTAACTGTATATTAATAAACTAACTTGTTGACAGGTTTTGTAAGATTCTTAACTGCTTTTTTGATGACATTTGCAAGAAACTGATTTTCAGTTCAACACGCTGGGACTCTATACACAGTTTCAATGTAAATAGCTAAAATACTGAACGTGAATATAAAGTTAGTGATAATACATTTCAAATATGTTTCATATGAAAAAAAATCTTTCTGTAGTGAAAACTGCCATATCGAAAATAATTTGTTTAATCACAACGTAATTTAACATTACCTAGGCTTCTTTATAAAACACTAAATAAGTAAAAACAAAAGTCTTTGTTGTGCTGTTAAGGAATGTCACTATGTCATAGAATACTTTATTAGCGTGTATAATAAAAATAATACAAGCTGTAGTTACACAATGCCCTTTGCGGTTTGTCTTCGGGGCACACCTTTGTGCTTCTGGTAATCGATTGCTGCCAAGAAGTGTCATGCCTGGCATAATGGGAAAGTGCAATAGTTCAATGTTATTTGTTAAGCATGTTCCAATGGCCAACCCCACCGTACTGTGTGGTCTGCAGGTCTGTATAAGTGTTTACAACTGTTAACAGAAGTGGAAATAGGCAGTCAATCAAATTGCACAAATAATGATGATATAAAAGTATTACAATGACTCATTGTTAAGAATGTATACGTCTTCTACAAATGCTTCTGATACATATAATGTTATTGTGGTACTAACAATGTATTAATACCTGAAGGTAAATCGCTTGGCTGCTTACATCATGTGGTTAAAAAAAAATGTCAAGCACACCCGTAGGTCTGGAAGAGGAAACCATGACAATACAAACAAAAGTCAAGTAACTCTGATTGTTGTACACAGTTTTGTCCGTCTGCCAGTGTCTGTCTGTTTCAGTGTATGTATCTACACACACGCGCATGAGTGTGCGCGTATGCTCAAAACATGTTCAATCTACATATGGGTAGTATTTATGCAAATGTTTGTTAAATTCTTATTAATATAACATATGTATAATTATAATGCTTGAATACTAAGAAGTTGTTGTCGTTGTTTGTTACATGCAATTAAATATTTTGTTACTTCTTTCTTATATCCTTTATGTAGTGCGATTATGGATCTATGATTACTGTTCAGTTCCATGTATGGTTATTGTGGTGTGGTGTATTTAAACCATGTTGAAAACAAACTGTTGAAGAGGATGAAGAAGTGGACTGATGATGAAAACACGCACACACACACACACACACACACACACACACACACACACACACACACACACACACACACACACACACACACACACACACACACACACACACACACACACACACACACACACACACACACACACACACACACACACANCACACACACACACACACACACCCACGCACGCACGCACGCACGCACGCACGCACACACACACACGTATACTTTGTTATATATTCAGTAATGCAGAATTGTATGTCACACATGTTTATATTGCAATATATCCAATAACTGAATGTAAACTAACTTATTTTCAATATGTTATGGGATTATAGTATTTTACGTAATTTACAAATGTATTTCATGTGCAAAGTATTACTCTTTTTCTGCAGTTTCTCCCTAAAATGGTCAAGCGAACGCTGTCCGAATTTAGTTGTGTAATTTGATAATGTGTCTATACTGGGTTACACTCCGCTATAAAGATTGATATCCCACAATTCAACTGTTATATTCATAATCCATATAAATGAGAGCATATTACATTTGTCAATATACTGTTATAGGTGTCACCCTTTCTCATGTAGTGTGTTTTTCTCTCTTGTTTCACAACTGATATGTGTTGCGAATAACTGAAATGATTGATTACACGTATTCATTATACTATTACATGTATATCTATAAAGCGGACAGCCATCACAGGGAATATTGCTTGTATTAAACGTTCTGTATCCTCCCACTGACTGGGTGTTTATATTCACGTGGCTAAATGTTCCTTTGCCAGCCCTATGCAAAATGCCCAAGGTGCGCGGGCCTTGCAGAGGCTCGATCATACGCTGGTTCTACAACACAGACACTTCATTGTGCGAGAAATTCATCTACGGGGGCTGCAAGGGGAACGAGAACAACTTCAAGACGGAGGACAAGTGTAGAAAGATGTGTCCGCCTGTATCGTGCAATATGTACTGCCAATATGGCTACGTACTTGACAGCGCTGGATGTCCGATTTGTGAGTGCATCGATCCATGCAAGGTGGGTTGTCTTGTCTTATGAATCTATTTTGTGTGTGTTATGTGTTTATTATCAAGTCATCTAGGCACGGCTGCCATTTCTAAGTGAGTATGAGATTTAGAAGGTGGTTGAGTCAAAGAGCGGGTTTCAGTTTGTTTTAGTACTGTTATATCAACGCTGACTTAAAAGATAACTGAACAGTTGATCTTCAATCTGAATGCGAACAGGGTTCGGGTTTGTTAGTTGAATTTCTTGTCTTGTCTTGTGTCGGTGAACTACCTTCGCACCCCATAAACTAATCCCTTGTATATTGTTATCTTGTAAAAATAATGGTTTAGCATGCACCGTCTTTCATTCATGTACTATAATTGACTGACCACGTCATGGACAATTTGATCGTGTCTCGAGTGATTGCGAGTCCACAGCCGTTTGCACCTGTATCCGCCGCTTCAACACGCAGGGTAACATGGAAATGAAATAATACATTCACAGCGTTGTAATTGTTGCATTGCTATTCCATCTTCTAACGTTGTTCAACTGTGTGAAGTGAACCTTATTACGACAGTCAACCGATAGAACATTACCTTCACCGCGGCACAAACACTTGTATAAACCAGGCTTTCATATATCGGTCTCTCGCTGTGGTGATGACTTTTGATTCTTGTTATTTGTGCCCCTGAGCAACCGAAGTGTTATTATTATTATTTGTATTATTATTGTCGTTGTTGTAGTTATTGTCATTACTATTGCTATTATGAATTAATCTTTATGTTAACAGCAACAATGTACAAAGCCAGTTGATGTAGCGAGGTCATCGTTACCATCATCTTTGTCATCATCGTCATCGTCGTCGTCATCATTATTATCATTATCATTATAAACTTGTTCGTTTGATGCCGTGTTCCATTTCTTGTAGGACGTGAAATGCAAGCCGTACCAGAAGTGTGCGGTCAAAGTCGCGAAGGGCTTCGTATCACCGGGTCCTGTGATAGTAGTGTGTGTCGGTAAGTATAACCAAACTTCGTTCATTTCATTGGAGTTCAGAGGTTACATCTTGATGATTTGATATATCAAACGCTCCATCGTATTATAAAAACATTAAATCGCCCTACAAACATGTTACCGCCATTTCTTCTTTTTTGTCAGCGTTATTATGTGTTATAGGCTTTAGGCAACATAGCCCGTGTTTCTGTTTCCGATCGAGCTGACGTTACAGAAAATATTATAGTATAAAACGTTGCCTTCTAATACAATAATAAAACGAATGTTGACATAGACAAAGTCTCATACGTTGGTACTATATTTCCATAATTCGTCATTTTACTTATGAAAGCGAACACCCATAAACCTATGCTGTTAATATTTATTGAAGTTTATTATTATTAAACGATTAATACTAAGATTTATTAACGAATATTACTAAGATATAAATATTAAAACACATAAATGCAATAACAAAATATTATATAATAAATATAAATTATTTAACATTACAAGTAAGACACCGTTGATCCATTGGTGCGGTGTCGGTTTCAGACGACCCGAAAGGTCCGTGCCACAGGGACCTGCTAGCACTGCCCGATCTGACCCATGTCGGTGCCTACGTGCCCCAGTGCCAGGACGACGGCTACTACAAGCCACATCAGTGCAGCGCCAGCACCGGTCACTGCTGGTGCGTGATGAAGGACGGAACGAAGAACGAAGGAACGGAGACAGGGCCGGGAGAGCCGCTACACAATTGTATTAGAGGTACAGTGCACTTGCAGGGGTCTTACACGGAGAAATAATGTGTGGTGTGAACGGCAAACTGGTACAACGACTGTAGAATAGTGTGGACGACAACGACTGTAGAGTAGTGTTGCCCATCGACTGTAGAGTAGTGTTGCCTCTTGATAACGATGCGGGGGATTGCGATTCTGGATGGGTCATTCTTTAATTGCGGTAAACATTTACATGTACATCACACGTACAAAACATGTAACTGATTAACAAGTGACATGCACCGAAATAGCTATGTCCGAAGGGTACCCTTGGCTAGTAGATAGGAATGTTTATTAATATATTTATCTACTTGGCTAGTAGATAGGAATGTCTATTGCTGAGTAAAATGTAAATACATTTTATCGCATATGTAAATATATTGGAGGGGTCAACAATATAACGAATGTTTGAATAACCTGATATCAAGTCATATGTTTTATTCTTCGAGAAATGTGTTGTCCATGCAGTTACCCAAACCAAATGATGCTTTAGATGGGGTAATTGTGCTATGAATGTTACAATGCATACTCGCTACATGAAACCACATCATTCTAATTAGATTTGCAAAGTCACATATCACCACTTTGAATATCATGGAAACAACGAGTGTATAAAACAAAAAAAGAAGAATGACCACATTGTAGGGGCTAGTTATGTTACAGTGATTACATAATAATGACGGTAGCTTAATTGGCATGACAAGAGTATATTCACAGACAGCAGTTACTCTCACGCCGTAGCCGACGTGGGCAGTAATATAATAGAACAAACCGAGTTGTCCGGCGTTGCATGGGAGAAAAAGCAGCCACTGCAAGAGTTTATGACTTCTTGTACTACTCATTCAAGGTTTGGTAGTGCAATGTCCATTGCAACTTCATGCGCCAAGCATCATCAATCATGTACAACTGCCGGTGTCACGAAGCGATTACACCGCACGAAAGGACGTATGAACTTCATATTATACCAACTGAACTTCGTATAATACCAAATAAAACAACTACTTATGTTAAACATCGTGTTTGAAATATGCAAGATATGAATCTGAAAATCTTTCGTATGTGAGATGCACACAACATATTCAAACTGAATGACGCATATATGTGTTGTATATGTATGTGTGTAAATGTTTGTGCATGTGTGTCTAAAATGTAAAGACTGTTTATATGTAGCTAACCTTTATGGTAGTGCTGTGACACAATGGCACGCGATATTCACAGTAACCCACAAACTGGGCATACACAGAGAGAGAGATAAAGAGAGAGAGAGAGAGAGAGAGAGAGAGAGAGAGAGAGAGAGAGAGAGAGAGAGAGAGAGAGAGAGCGAGAGAGAGACAGACAGACAGACATACAGACACAGAGACATACATACAGACAGAGAGATAATAGAAACATACACATAATAAAATGGAGAGGAGTACGAAATTAATATCAGTGTTTGATGCATATTCATATACATATGTCACTCTCCCTGTAAATTTGATCTATGTCTCTATATCTAGTGTTGGAGAAAATTAACCTTCTATGTCAGATTGAAGATGAGTTAATACATAACCTTTATGCTACCTGTTGGAGCCATGGTCACTATATTAAATTACATTACGCTACAATGCCCTACATTACATTACACTGCACTACGCTATACTACACTACACTACATTACTCTACACTACAGAGTAATAGTAGATGGTAAGATTTCAAACTGGAAATCTGTTCTGAGTGGGGTACCACAGTGATCAGTATTAGGCCCTATACTGTTTTTAATATATATATATAAATGATTTGGAAGATGATATATCTAGCAAAGTATTAAAATTTGCAGATGACACAAAAGTACTCAGAAAGGTTACTAATGTTACAGATAAACAAAGTTTACAGGATGATCTAGATAAATTAGTTAAATGGTCAGAAAAATGGCAAATGTTATTCAATTTTGGGAAGGGTAAATGCATACACATAGGACATGGAAACATGTACGAAGAATATAAAATGGGGGATGCTGTACTAGGTAGCACCACACAAGAAAAGGACTTAGGTGTAACATTTAGTGCTGACATGTAAGTTTCAGAGCAATGTGGGATTGCTGCTTCGAAGGGAAATCAAATTATAAGGCTAATTAGGAGAACTACTATGTATAAGGAGAAATAGCTAATTGTACCCCTGTACAAAGCAATAGTTAGACCACATTTGGAATATTGTTTTCAAGCATGGAGGCCGCGTCGCAAGAAGGACATAGATAAGCAAGAAAGAATACAACGAAGAGCAACTAAAATGATTCCAGAATTGAGAAACGTTAGTTACGAAAATCGCTTATTACAATGTGGTTTGATAAGACTAGAGACTAGGAGACTAAGAGGAGACCAAATAGAAGTGGTTAAAATAGCGAACGGTTATGAGGATGTTAATAGGAATATGTTCTTCAAACTTAAGAAGGCAGTAGAACCAGAGGACACTAAGCAGCATTAGTTAAGGAACAGTGTAGGTTGGACATGAGAAAGTTCTCTTTCTCACAGAGGGTTATAAAAGAATGGAACAAACTGCCAAATGATTGTAATGTGAACGCTAGTAGTGTAAATATGTTCAAAAATAGAATTGACAGATATATGATAAGGGCGGGCTACACATAAATGAAAAATTTTTGGACTCTCGATAAGCCAATGGCTTCCTTGTCCAGTTGTCCATCTGGAACTTGTTGTTTGGAATGGCAATCTTGTTAAATGTTGTTAAATCTACATTACTCTACACTACACTATACCATACTACACTCTGCCACAACACACTACACTACAATAAACTATGCTGACACTCTTGAATTGTTTCCACGCGAGAATAACCGGGACAACCCTTTCATTGCCAGACAACTGCAATCTACCGGAAGATTCCGGGACATGCGGCGGACACATCGAGCGCTACTCTTACAATGCCCAAAGCAGAATATGCAGTTTATTCTTCTACGGAGGCTGCGGGGGAAATGAAAACAACTTCAAGACGGCGAAGGAATGCGAAGACACGTGTCCTGTGTGTGGGCCGGTGTGCGCCGTCTACTGCGAATTCGGTAACGTTTACGACGCGAGCGGATGCGCCACCTGCCAATGCCGCGATCCGTGCAAGGTCGGTTGGTTTTCATGCGTATATTGTAAATTAGCCGAGTTGCCTGGCGTTGTACTAAAAATGGCCGCAACTGGAAGAACGTATGAATCCTTGCAAGTTTTTAAG
>SDWI01002289.1:14362-30863 GCA_009193005.1 Lamellibrachia luymesi
TTACCCACACAGTAGCCAAGGAATACATACCACTTTGTTACCCCCACAGTAGCCAAGAAATACATACCACTTTGTTACCCACACAGTAGCCAAGGAATACATACCACTTTGTTACCCCCACAGTAGCCGAGGAATTCACACCACCTGATTACCCCCACAGTAGCCAAGGAATACATACCACCTGATTACCCGCACAGTAGCCAAGTAATACATACCACCTGATTACCCGCACAGTAACCAAGGAATACACACCACCTGATTACCCCCACAGTAGCCAAGGAATACATACCACTTGGTTACCCCCACAGTAGCCAAGGAATATATACCACTTGGTTACCCCCACAGTAGCCAAGGAATACACACCACCTGATTACCCGCACAGTAGCCAAGGAATACATACCACCTGATTACCCACACAGTAGCCAAGGAATACATACCACTTGGTTACCCCCACAGTAGCCAAGGAATACACACCACCTGATTACCACCACAGTAGCCAAGGAATACATACCACATTGTCGCCAAGATCAAGTCTGACAAGATCTGGTGCCGCCTCACGTAATGTGTGCATAAGTTCGACAGAGTAGAGCTTGTTACTGTTGAGACTGAGAGACGTCAACTGCAGGGACAATCACAGCATCAATGAATTCACACCTGGAGGTACATTCACTGAAAATGCAGGAATTTCACCTGCCCATTAAGTCAGTGCACAGAAGTAACAAAAACTCACATGGTTAAATGGCTTCATCAAGACAGGAGGGTTTGCACATTGTCCTGTTTTATTGAAAGACTAAACTTTTATAAGTCCAGTTTCTGTAAGTACAGAGTCACTCCCGCAATATCTAATACCAAAATAACATGACAAATTTAAGATTATAAAGCAAGCTTGCCAGTCTTGGCTGAAATTCAACATGGACAATGTATTACTTCAGTAGTACTGATATTTACCCAGATTACACGAGTGAATCCGCAGGACAGTTTTGTAACTATATCTATGGAAAATTTCAGTTACGAATTCATAAGTCTTTCGAGAATACTAACTTCCCCAACAATTTGACACTGCCAGGCACCTTTAGATATTTCAAAACATTCCCTTCATCTCATAGTCAATGTGTACGGCAAGACAACAATGTACTGGAACTAAGAACAATCATCCTACAAAGTGTCCAACAAGTCATACACTATTTATATCGAAATCAAACACAAACATGTTTTGGGAAAACATTGCAATGTTTATGTAATCGTTATTAGTAAAAAATGTGCAACATTTTGTCACACAAATTTACACCCATGCTTTTAAATAAACACATCGTAATATACATTTAGGATATTTTTCAGTTTTCCATTTTAAAGGTTTCACATTTTGTACTGTGTTACCAGCATAGCTATAACTCACAAGACAGGTTCCTGACTTCATCTGGAGTCACAGTGGCAGATGAATGTAGAGAACATACCTGCTATGTCACATAGCAGAGACTCACCTCTGGAATGTTCTCTTTGATGATGTTAATGATGGCTGACATGACGGTTCGTCGACTTAGCACAATGCGGATGCCTTCACTGCTCAGGTCGGTGTCGTAATACAACTTCTCAAGATTCAGGGTCTTCGTTGCCGGGTCATATCTTTTGCTCATGCAAACCTACAGTACAGAAAACCAACAAGCTAGATGTCCTAGATCTGGTGTCCATATACAGTAGCCACGCACGGACAGGCAGTAGCCACGCACGGACAGGCAGTAGCCACGCACGGACAGGCAGTAGCCACGCACTGACTGGCAGTAGCCACGCACGGACAGGCAGTAGCCACGCACTGACAGGCAGTAGCCACGCACTGACTGGCAGTAGCCACGCACTGACAGGCAGTAGCCACGCACTGACTGGCAGTAGCCACGCACTGACAGGCAGTAGCCACGCACTGACTGGCAGTAGCCACGCACTGACAGGCAGTAGCCACGCACTGACTGGCAGTAGCCACGCACTGACAGGCAGTAGCCACGCACTGACTGGCAGTAGCCACGCACTGACAGGCAGTAGCCACGCACTGACTGGCAGTAGCCACGCACTGACAGGCAGTAGCCACGCACTGACTGGCAGTAGCCACGCACTGACAGGCAGTAGCCACGCACTGACTGGCAGTAGCCACGCACTGACAGGCAGTAGCCACGCACTGACTGGCAGTAGCCACGCACTGACAGGCAGTAGCCACGCACTGACTGGCAGTAGCCACGCACTGACAGGCAGTAGCCACGCACTGACTGGCAGTAGCCACGCACTGACAGGCAGTAGCCACGCACTGACTGGCAGTAGCCACGCACGGACTGGCAGTAGTCACGCACTGACAGTCAGTAGCCACGCAGTAACTGGCAGTAGCCAGGCACTGAGTGCCAGTAACCACGCACTGACAGGCAGTAGCCACGCACTGACTGGCAGTAGCCACGCACGGACTGGCAGTAGTCACGCACTGACTGGCAACAGCCCCGCACTGACTGGCAGTAGCCACGCACTGACTGGCAGTAGCCACGCACTGACAGGCAGTAGCCACGCACTGACAGGCAGTAGCCACGCAGTAACTGGCAGTAGCCAGGCACTGAGTGCCAGTAGCCACACACTAACTGGCAGTAGCCACGCACGGACTGCAGTAGCCACGCACTGACTGCAGTAGCCAGGCACTGAGTGCCAGTAGCCATGCAGTAACTGGCAGTAGCCAGGCACTGAGTGCCAATAGCCACACACTAACTGGCAGTAGCCACGCATGGACTGCAGTAGCCACGCACTGACTGCAGTAGCCAGGCACTGAGTGCCAGTAGCCATGCACTAACTGGCACTGTGATGAGCATCAACATCAGAAATATAATGCTAAAGAAGGATGTTTCAATAAACCACAGAAGTACAGATAAATGTACTTTATTAGAAAATGTTCCCTCAAATTGTACTTCACTACAAGATAGTGACATGGCAGTTGTAGAAACAAAACAAAAATTAACTCTTGCTAGCCATTGTTTCCAGCCAGTGTGAGGCTGACTGTTGCCACCTCGAGTCACATGTGTCAAGTGACAGGTGATACGTACCTTGAGCTTTGTGACAGTGTCTTCACTAAGTGGTACGGCTGCTGAACCACCTCGCTGCATCAAAATGAGCATCTGGAAGACAGGGAAAATGATGTGGAAAGAAACAGGAATACCTAAACAGTGTATGACTGTCAACTGAACCAACACTCATCATGTTTCGACACTGTGTGTCTGAGACAATCAGAGCCACTGTGTGACAGTGACACCATGTGACTGACCATGCGTGACAGTGACACAATATGACAGTGACATTGAGTGTCATTAGTGGTATTTTAGAAGTAACTCCTATATGTGTTTAAGACATTACTTGTAATCCCCCCCCCACATTGAAGATCAGCTGGAAAAATAACCAGTTCAATTTGTTGTCAACATCACGTTGAAGAATGTTCCCATTAGAAAAAAACATATTACAACGAAAAAGCTGATGGTAAACTGAGTGATCTTACATCTTGTAAACCAATAGAAATACCTTGAAGCCGTCTTTCTTAGTGATCCTCTTTGAGAGAGCACAGATTGCCTCGGCCGTCCGTCTACTGTCCACGAAGAACACCGCTGAGTTGAGCTCATAGTGAAACTGAAAGTAATGCCAACAAAGTGAACATTCAGAAAAAACAGTTGATCTGCTATCCATGTAAAACACAAGAGAATAAAAATCTCCAATAAATTTACAAATGCTTTCTTCAACACACGTACACAACCCTACAAAACAGTTTAATTAAATAGCTATACAAAGACAAGAAGTGTAACTGAAGCACTTGCCTGGTCCGGCACAAACGGCACATCGCACATGTTTGTTATGGACTTGACAATGAAGTCCTTCTCACTGGAGCGCCCGTGGGGAATCTGCAAGAAGAACTCTCCTGCACACATCAACCACCAATGGGTTGTGAGGCTTTCCACTACAAGAAACTTCTTTGACTTTTCATATAGATACAGTATGTGGTGGATGTGTGTGTGCACATATGTGCATGTCATTTTTTGTCTCTGATGGCTATGACTATAGGTAAAAAGGCAATAATTTAATAAATTGTTCAATGCCATGTTTGACTCTTTTTTATTCATTTATTTGATTAGTTAACTTATTTTAATTAGCAATGACCCTCCAACAATACATTGCTTGTTACCATTATTACTGACTCTCCAACAATAAACAAGACAACAGTTTATTCTTTTTCCAAAGACATTCCTCTAACTTCTGTCTACATTTTATATGTTCAGCACTTTTTAAATTGTAACAACGCAAACAACTTTGGGTATATATAATATATATATATATATATTATATGATCGTACATACATATATATGTACAGGGGTGTACGTATATATATACACCACCTGTGAAGGCCACTTACAATGATCTTCCACCTCTGTGGTTCCTGGTTGTTGCCGTGGAGCCTGTCTCTGCTGGAGGAAGTGACAGGCAGTCCGAGTCTCCTCAGGGCGTCGTGTCCAGTGTTGTCCAGGGTCGCACTGCCCCGCCGCGGGTTCCTGCCCCGCGGCCGTT
This sequence comes from Lamellibrachia luymesi, assembly GCA_009193005.1. Classification (NCBI taxonomy): domain Eukaryota; kingdom Metazoa; phylum Annelida; class Polychaeta; order Sabellida; family Siboglinidae; genus Lamellibrachia; species Lamellibrachia luymesi. The sequence continues at coordinate 18,936 of SDWI01002289.1, forward strand.
GACGACCTCCGTAGGGGTTGCTGTAAGAAATGGAGCATTTAGGCTGCATTCTTAGCAATACATCTTATTTCCAGGGCATGTACACATTCTCAAGAGTTGCCCAGCATTGCCAGGGAGAAAAGACAGCCACTGCAAATGCAAGAACTTATGACTCCTTGCACTACCCTAATAACATGGTCAATTTAAGAACTTATGACTCCTTGCACTACCCTAATAACATGGTCAATTTAAGAACTTATGACTCCTTGCACTACCCTAATAACATGGTCAATTTAAGAACTTATGACTCCTTGCACTACCCTAATAACATGGTCATTTAAGAACTTATGATTCCTTGCATTACCCTAATAACATGGTCAATTTAAGAACTTATGACTCCTTGCACTACCCTAATAACATGGTCAATTTAAGGTTAAAATGCAAGCTTGTCGGTCTTAGCTGTGATTAGATTTGTAAGTTGACAGTAGTTGCTGAATTCTACTGTTATCAAGATTAATATTATTTATCATTATTAGATTCATTAAGAATTTAGATGTGGCTCATTCCATATGAAATCAACCAATAAAATCCTTGAACCCTCGGATTTTAATGACATTAAAATCCTGGACGTGTTGTGAAATTTACCTATGCAAAATTTCAAGGTTCAACACAGTGATAAATTGCTAATGAAATTCACAACAAATTAAAGTAAATGTAGTTGTCACATGGTTTAGCTAACCAAAGAATCGTGGTAAACAGCAAATTAATTAAATATTCATCAACGTACAATCGAGGGACTAATTGCTTCTTCCCAACTTCATCTCCCATATCATCATCATCATCGCCCAGACGGGAAAGGGGATTCACCCCATCACCTGAAGAGTAAATAACACACACAGTGCTATATAATTTTAATATTGTCAAATCGTGTATCTTCAACAATACTAAGAGGTGACAGTTGAAGATAGTAACATATTTTGGACACTATCCTTAACCAATCAAGATGTTATCAAGTACATTCAGTGTTGCAGAGCTCCATCAAACTGTAGTAATCAATTAAAATTTGTTGCACATTTCTTTTAATAATAAAAATTTATATATACGTCTGTAAACTCCCAGAAGCATCATGACAACATTATCTCAAGCATCTATAAACCTAAATACAAATAGATGTGGTCAGACATTTTAATGTACAATATTATGACAACAGAATGCCTGCTGACTTACTGTTTGGGACCCTGCTGCGGTAGTAGTTGCCCGTCTGTCTCCGCGGTCGACTCTTGAACATGTTGCGACTGCCCTGACTGCCTGAGTAGCCTCCATATCCACCACCACCACTGTAGTTGCGATTGCCACGGTTACCGTCATATCCACCCTGGCCGCCTCGCCCACCACGGCTGCCCCGACTGTTACCCCCTCGATCTGGGGACAATCACAAGGGTCATGTATTTCACAGCACAGATTTGTGTAGAGGTGAACACTCAGAAAGTAGTTTTAAGTCCATTAAAAAATATAAATAAAAAGTCATCACATAAAGTTCCTTGTTACAATGGTTAGGCCATGTACAGGATCTTACACATTGCCACTGACCTTGACTTTTAAGCCGATATACACGAAATGAGGAAACCCCGATTTTTATTTTTTTAAAGCAAAACTGTAGGAAAATGGCCATAAAGTCACTTAAAATTGCTGTATCTCAAGACCTTACAAAGGTTTCACTCTATTTTTGTGTATGAATTTATTATGGAACTTGTTGATACAATGACCATGCTAATGATAACCTTTGATCAAAACCGGGGTTTACTTATTTTGGGTATATCAGGTCAAAGGTCAGCGACATTCACAACAAAAGCTGTCATGTGATGCATATTTGTGGACAGAACAATGTTTAAGCATGATGTTAAGATCAATATCAGTACTTTAGAGCAACATTATGGTCAAACTTATGCCAAGTCAAATGTGTTACATGGTACATAATGTTATGTTAATGGTCAAATATAACCAGCAGTTGTTTACTTGTTGTTGACCTATTTAACATTACTTATATAGGCACCTTGTAAACAATACATCATGGGTAGCATATCAAATATTTTTGGTAGTAAACACTATTTAAACTAGAAGCGCAGGGGGGTTACTTAGAGAAGCTTCAAGCAGGACAAGAGGCCACTAGTACAGATAAACCAATAACAGAATGTCCGAAAAACATGTCTGAAGCAGGTTTTAGATGTATGTGTTTAAATACTAGGAGTAGAGTAAATAAGAAAAACGAATTAAACATTATGGTAGAAGATATTGACCCTCACATAATTGGTATTACCGAATCATGGGCCAACACAGACATAACAGATGCTGAATTAGGATTGACAGGATACGCAATGTTTAGGAGAGATCAAATAGGAAGAAGGGGAGGGGGAGTTATTTTATATGTTAAAGAATCTATTGAAAGGGAAGCAGATTACGATGAAGCTGTTTGGTGCAAAATAGTTTCAGGAAATTCAAAATTAACTATTGGATTAGTTTACCGAAGTCCAAACATAAACAAAGAAGATAACACAAAAAATTCAAAATGCTATAAAGGAAGTTAGTAAAGGAGAATGTATCATAATGGGAGATTTTAACCGTGGACACATACAATGGAAATCTCTAGTGAGTACAGGGGATGAGGACCAACAATTTCTATTTTTAATTCAGGAGAGCTTCCTTACTCAGCACGTGCTAGAACCAACCAGGTGAGAAAAACCATTAGATATACTTTATCGTCATAAAAAGAAATAGTGGACAATGTAAAAATACTTGAACCATTGGGTAACAGTGACCACAATCAAATACATTTTGACATCAATGTAAAATCAGAAAGTAAAATAAAAAAACGTATAGGAGAAACTTCCACAAAGGTAACTATAAAGATATGAGAAAATACTTAGCAAAGCTAGATTGTAATAACATGCTGATGAATAAGACTGCAATTGAACGTTGGAATATTCTAAAATATGAAATTGAGAGTATCATCAATAAATTTGGTCCCTTAAAAAACAAGAAAAACGGTCTAGAAAGAAACACTTGTCAAAAGAATCTATTAGAAAAATAGTGTTTAAGCAAACTATGTGGAGGGTTTGTAGGCGTACCAGAAAGGATGAAGACTATGCAAATTACAAAGAGGCAACCTGGCTACAACTGAAATTAGAAAATCTAAAAGAACCTTAGAAAAAAAATTGGCAGGTAATTTAAAACTTGACAGCAAGAGTTTCTATGCTGATGTAAGGAGTAAATAGAAAGTTCGAGATAAGGTTGGACCACTGGAAAACAGCAGGAGAAACATACTTTCAGACGGGTTTCAAATATCAGAGGTCCTGAATGAATATTTCAGCGCAGTTTTTACCATAGAAGATATCAGCAACTTCCAGTTCCATTTACTAAATTTGAGGGCAATAAATTAGAATATTTAGGGCAGTTATTTGTAACTCCTGAAATGATAGCAAAGAAAATTAAGAAGATGAAAGATAATAAATCACATGGAGTTGATGAGATACCACCAAATTGTTGAGCAAATTAGTACACCACTTGCAAAATTGTCACTAGAAGGAATAGTTCCTTCAGAATGGAAAGAAGCAAACATTACGCCACTATTTAAGAAGGGATCAAGGAACAAGCCAGAAAATTACAGACCAGTGAGTTTAACATCAGTTGTATGTAAATTACTCTAAACATTAATTAGAGACCACATGGTGGAATTCCTTGTAAAACATAAATTAATAAATACATCTCAACATGGGTTCCTAAAAGCAAGGTCATGTCTAGGTAAAGGTAAGGTAAAGTCATCCCCCAGGCATTACGCCTTAGGAAGCCATGAAGGCTTATATGGCCAGTGCTTAAACCTGGTTTCTGTAGTGCAAAGCAAACACTGTTTGGAAGGTACCTGCGATGGACTAGTGTCCCGTCCAGGAGAGTCAGGATAACTGCACTCTAAGTTGCTTTGCAATGGATGTTGTCTACTTAGATTTTCACAAAGCTTTCGATAAAGTGCCACATCAAAGATTGTTACTTAAACTAAAAGCCCATGGTATAGGTAATGATGTAATCAACTGGATAGAAAAGTGGCTTACACACAGAAGACAGAGAGTAATAGTAGATGATGAGATTTCAAACTGGAAATCTGTTTTGAGTGGGATACCACAGGGATCAGTATAGGCCCTATACTGTTTTTAATATATATAAATGATTTGGAAGATTACATATCTAGCAAAGTACTCAAATTTGCAGTTGACACAAAAGTATTCAGAAAGGTTACTAATGATACAGATAAACAAAGTTTACAGGATGATCTAGATAAATTAGTTAAATGGTCAGAAAAAATGGCAAATGTTATCCAATTTTGGGAAGTGTAAATGTATACACATAGGACATGGAAACATGGACGAAGAATATAAAATGGGGGATGCTGTACTAGGTAGAACCACACAAGAAAAGGACTTAGGACTGTTAGGAGTAACATTTAGTGCTGACATGAAAGTTTCAGAGCAATGTGGGATTGCTGTTTCGAAAGGAAATCAAATTCATGGGCTAATTAGAAGAACTATCATGTATAAGGAGAAACAGCTAATTGTACCCTTGTACAAAGCAATAGTTAGACCACATTTGGTTGGAATAATGTATACAAACATGGAGGCCGTATCGTAAAAAGGACATAGACAGGCTAGAAAGAATACAATGAAGAGCAACTAAAATGATTCCAGAATTGAGAGACTTTAGTTACGAAAGTCGCTTATTACAATGTGGTTTGACAACACTAGAGACCAGAAGACTAAGAGGAGACAAAATAGTTGTGTTTAAAATAGTGAACGGTTATGAAGGTGTTGATAGGAATATGTTCTTGAAACTTAAAGAAGGCAGTAGAACCAGAGGACACAAAGCAGCATTAGTTAAGGAGCAGTGTAGGTTGGACATGAGAAAGTACTCTTTCTCACAGAGGGTGATAAATGAATGGAACAAACTGCCAAATGATTGTGTTAATGCTAGTAGTGTGAATATGTTTAAAACTAGAATTGACAGATATTTGATAAGGGCGGGCTACACATAGATGAGAAAATTGTTGGACTCTCGATAAGCCAATGGCTTCCTTGTCCACTTGCCATCTGGAACTTGTTGTTTGGGATGGCAATCTTGTTAACCACCAATTGTAGGCACTTCAACAAAATCCGCTGAGCGGCTTGTGCCCCAAAATCTTGTGAGATTGGATATCTGTCAGATTAGTGCCACGCTGATTCCGGGATTTCCCGGTATACGACGCCTTTCTTAATAATAAACCTTTCTAATGATGTAGAACTCTTTGGAATAGCTGAATTTTGGTCCAGCATAGCAAGTATTGACGGCCAATGACTGTTTCGGGTTTTCACTTTTCAGTTTCACTAATCAAGATTCAAGGACACAGCCACAAGTGGGGAGATCCGGTGTTTAATTTTTGCCCAGCACAACCAATTTCTGCTTACTTCCAAAACTTCGTGAGCCCTCTCGACTTGACGTGATCTTAAATTCACTCATATCTGGCTACGGTTATCCGACAAATCAAATATTCATGTACTCAGTTGTAAAACCACACCACAAGGTTCGCGTTCAGATTCAGGTTATTAGGTTGTGTGTATAACGTCATCAGTTTTGCTGAGGTCCCTGATGGCGACATCTGGTGCATTTGGCATAACTAATTCTGAGAAAACTCACAGAGTTGTTGTGCCGAGTATGGCGATATGTTTAACATAGCTTATAGTGCCATCAACTCTTACTGTATGGTTATTGATGACAAACCTCAGGACAAGAAAAATATTCACACTGTTGCTATTAATAACCATACAGTACCTCACACTGAAAAATGTAACTAGAGAGGTTGTGCGTGTGACGTCACCAGTTTTGCGATCTGCCATATATCTAAATTATAACCAACAACTGTCTATAAATAATATATATTCATGGCAATGGACTGTACATACTAATAAAATGTTACTTTTAACTGATGAATTAAAATGGCTGTATTTAGCACGCATAATTTGCCGATGATAATTTATAGTTTTTATATTTAAATGTCGGACATAACTATAATAAAAAGGCCCGTTATAGAAACAGGCCGAGATCGCTGTTAAAAATAAGTGAGTCCGACCATGCTCCATGCAATATTGAACTTTATTGAGTCGATTATATAGCAGTTGTCACAACACATAATACAACGTTTTATTTTACAAACACTTATTTCTGGCCAACACCACTCTCTCAAACAGACCGAGATCACTGACTAGACAAGAAGAAGTTTTATCTAACGTCGGTTTTTATAGAAAATTACAGGCCGAGATCACTGCCGCACAGGCCGAGTTCACTGTCGGACACTTATTTCTGGCCAACATCACGCCCTCAAACAGGCCGAGATCACTGGCTATACAGGCCGAGATCACTGCTGTACAGGCCGAATTCACTGCCGCACAGGCCGAGGTCACTGGCCGAGTTCACCAAAACAGGCCGAGATCCCGATAGGCCGAGATCAGTGTGAAGCTCCTGGAGTACACGCGTGGGGGGGGTACTAGGGGCCGCTCTCACTGTGAATGTTCGCTGTTGTTTACTGTTGTTTAATGCGGCACTGCACCGCAACTAGCATTTATTTTGTTGTATTGAGTATCTTTGTGACTAGTAGGTATTAGTGAAGTATGGTTAATTTGTGCGGAGTATTTGCTTGCGGGAAACGAGCTGACAGAGACAGTCATTTGTCGTACTATCGACTACCAACAATTCGCCTAACACAAGTGACAAGGGGAACAGTCCCGACAGCTGTCAGAAGAACGACAGCGTGCCTGGATTTCAAACATAGGCCGGCGTGATATTAAAACGTCCAACTATCCATACACCCGGGTCTGCTCGTTGCATTTTCTGAACGGTAAGTAATATCACTAGGCAAAGTATTTAAAGTTGCACAACAAGTAAAAATAAGTGCCCTGTAAGGCTAACATGTGGCATTGACATTGTGTGTAGTGCAACTGGAGCCTGGGCTTATTTTTTTAATGTAGCTAGGTCTGCAGATGTGTCGGTGACTAACAAGCAAATTTATAAACATAGAATGATGCATTTTTATCAGTATAGTAAAAATATTAATTAGCATTGACTATAGTGAAATACCTTGTGATATTGTTGCCAAGTTATGAATGCATATTTAAACAAATAGTTAAAATTGGATTTAATACAGTAAAACAATTTAAACAAAACATTACGTGTGAAGTATATTGCTGTAAAGGGTGGAAAACACCTGCAATGCATTAGTATTCTTGCTATAAAATGTTTTCTTGATTATTATTTTGCAGGCAAGCCTGCCAGTTTGTATGACAAGACTAACTGTGACTGGGCGCCAACCGTAAACCTTGGTCATGACAAGTTCAAGCCATCATTCGGAGCAACAAGTTCATCTCGATATGACAGTACAGTTGATCATGCCGCGAATAAAGCTCGCCTAGACATGGCCAACACACTACTATCCATGCAGAGCATCTTAGTGGAAGATCTGCATGAAATTGAAACACCAGCTGCCGATGATGATAGTGGCTCGAAAGAGTGTCAGTGTCAAACTGACATGAATGGTGATGCTTCGCGAGGAATGGAGGAAGAGATGAAGAGGTTGACACTAGAGAACAGCAGCTTAAATGTCCAGTTGGCATCTTCACAGTTGACTGAGAGCAGTTTAGCAGGCAATGATAACAACGTGAATGTTCTCACTGGCCTACCAACTCACCACATCGGATCCTCATCCAGTTGTTCAACTTTGTGTCACAGTGCCAATTGACTATCTGTTTGTCAATGATAGAAAAGGAATTGCCACGATTGACAAAATAGCCACTGTCTGCTGTGCACTGACCAATTTGAATGGACCCATTGTTCCATTTGACTAGTAAATGAGATGGTATGTGATGGCATGTAGTTGTACGAATGGATGACAGTTGACGGGAAAATGGCATATACAGATATCCAAGAAAAACCTATAAAAAAACATGTCTGCAGTTTTTCAGTTCACATGAAAATCCTAGCTGCACTGAGGAGTCCTGGAGGGAATACTTTATAATTAAGTTTGAATTATTTCTTTTAAATGTACTGACACTTTGAGTGGAAGATTATGTATGAAACTACATTTACAAGCTGCTCTAAAATATGTGTTACATTTTGGGAAGCTGTAATTACTGTGGAATTTATATAATGCAATTGACCTCAAGTCTGCTACCAGTTATTGCTTCCAACAACTACATAGACTGATATTAAGTAAACATGTTTCGTCCCTCCAGGACTCACCAGTGCAGCTAGGATTTTTATGTGAACTGAAAAACTGCAGACATGTTATTTTTTTTCTTGGATATCTGTATATGCCAGTGCCTTTGTATGATCACATTGCTATATTAACCATATACAGTCAGCGTTTCTGCATCCTCTGCTTGCGCTTGTCCTTTCGACATTCAGGGAAAACCACTTTCCCTTCGGCTCGGACAGCACTCCTACACACATAGTGAAACCACGCGTGTTGGCAGCTTCCACTGTCACATGCTGTCATGTCACCAGACTCATCCTTCTGACAGGAAATGCTACTTGGGCCTGTTTGGGAACAAACCCATCGCTGTATGGTGACACCAGAGACAATACTGCAGGCTGCAAAAACATCTCAAGCTCAGCAGGACTTGGCGCAGGAATGTTCCTTGGCTGACGAATGCAGGATGACACTGGCAATGTGTGTGCACGCCTCACCCAACCCTGCCATACAGTCACAACGTGTGTGCACGCCTCGCCCAACCCTGCCATACAGTCGCAACGTGTGTGCACGTCTCGCCCAACCTTGCCATACAGTCACAATGTGTGTGCACGCCTCGCCCAACCCTGCCATACAGTCACAATGTGTGTGCACGCCTCGCCCAACCCTGCCATACAGTCACAATGGGCGGTGCAGACAGTCCCGGCTTTTTCTACGATGATCCAGGCCAGTAACGGCTTTTCATGAAGTCTCTGCGAATGAAGGACCTGTGAAACAGAGTGCAGAATATGAGTATGATGCCAACTAAATTTAGAAAAATAAAATATATTATACCTGATACAGACAAAATTAAAAGCCTTAAATCGTGGTTAATAATATACTTACTTAATTATCCTCGCTATACACTAGTTGGTGCATAGACATAAGGCTACTATTCATGTTTATATAAAACAAATATTAATTAATAAAAAAATTAATTCATAAAAAAATGCCTACATTATTTTTGCATTTACATATCCTTAACATTTCATACGATATAGTCATAGCATAAGCCAAAGCCTAGGCTAGGCCTACCTAAAAAGTAAAACTTAAGCAAAAGTCCAAAACAATCATACCTTCGCTCGTACAACATGATAGCCATCTTTCACAAAAAAACGCTACATCGCTAATCCAAACTGGTTGTAGGCCTCTAGGCTTTTCCACGCCTTCATGTCTTCCATTGTGTAGAAACTCTTTGTAAATATCAAATAATTTACAATGTCTGGGTAGGACACTGCTGGGAAGCTTGCCTCACTCTTCGACTTCGACCATGCTGAATTTGGCAACGCATACGGATCTACATCAACGATTCGTAATTTCTCCAAATACCTCTGCCTACTCAACAGATCTAAGGTGTCAACATATGGTTGTTTGGCCACCTTGGGTCCTGCCTTTGTAGCCATACTGCGATTCTCAACAACAAAGAAAACAATTTACTGGATCACTGCACATTCACAATGGGTTGCCGCGAGGTTGGCTTGTAATGCGAAATGGCCGCCGGCGCATGTGTGCACGCATAGTGCTGGCGTAATTTTTATGGAATCCGTGCGCCAACGTAAAACAATAATGGCTACAAACGGGACTGTACGAATAAACATCTCCCTCATTTGGATGAATTTGTAGGGGCTTATTGTATTCGGCGCGCTGGCCCGCGGCGCGTTGGCGCGGCTGAGTTAAATCAGACCAATAGGGCCATAAACGCGGTTTTAGCAAAGATCGTCCACATTAAGATACCTGAATCGGGAAATTCTATAGGCAACTTTTGTTATTGTGCGATCGCGGATAATAAAAGTAAATACAAAAATATGTATTTATTCAAACAGAATAAAAGATGATGCCAATATAAATATAATCCTTTGAGAGCAAAATAGTATCGCTAAAGTTGTAGATGCATTAAAGGGAAACAAATTAACGGGGGCGTGATAGCGGGGAGTTCAATGCCAGACTGTGCATTATCGGTGACCGTTGATGTAAATATACGACATGTTTCACTTTATCGGACGAAAATATACGCATTTATTCGTAGTAATCACTCCAGAAAGGTTATCGAATGGCCCCGTTAAATAGATGTAAGTCGTTGCGTGGTGCCGTACAGAGAGGTCGAACGCGCTGTAACAATTTTGTGCGTTGGCGTCTTTTCAAGAAACGTCTTTTTGTCGTTCGATAATCGTAAGTATTTAACTCAAACACAACTTTTCTAATAATTTGTTTGCACTCGATCGATAAAATAACTGTTACTAATTTAGGATATGCTTGCGCTATGGTTTCTTAAGTATATCTGCTTGTATAGACGCTTTCCATCTCGGGCGCCAAACTGTCAGGGGTTCATCAACGACCCCAGAAAGGATCCGTGACACTTTTATTTTTTCCACCCCACTATTACCCTTCGTAGATTGTTCGAAACGCTATTCGTGTTTTCTACGATTGTCCCCAGTTACGTAAACTGTTCTCTACCGTATTTGCCTATGTAGCGCCACTTTGACCCATACTATTGAACTGATCGGAGAACAGTTTACGCAACTTGGAACAGTCATAGACAACACGCATAGCGATAGCGTTGCGAACATTTTTTCCAAGTTACGTAATCTTTGTCAAACGTCCGGTGTCACGGGCCGAAAGTATCCCATGCCAGGAGTAGGCAAATTCGTACTGCTCATGCGCGCGCAAGCGCAGTGAACAACGTGACCTGCCGTGACCCCATTAATTGTGCTGCCGTGCCAGAAGTAGCCGAACTATGCATAACATATTATATCTTTGCTAGCCATTTGAATCTAACCAAAACACTATAGAATATTATTGGTTGAGGCAAAAAATTTTATACTTAATATAACTAGCAAAAATACCCATTCTCCGGAAGGGATAACTTGGTAGTTCGTAAATTGGTCTAGGTTTAATAACACTTAGATTTGGTTAGATTCGAATGGCTAGCAAATATATAATATTCTGTACATAGTTCAGAACTTTTTTAGCATGTAGGTGTTTTATATATAAAAAAAATTAATCAGATGGTTAAAACTTAAACATCAAATACACACCTCACATAATCTTAAATCTTCAACATTTATTTAATTTTATCATTTTATTAGTTGCAGAATACAATAAGCCATTTGTTAGTACTGGCATGACATGTTTTCGTGCTACTACGGGAAATCAAAATGGCGTCTCTCAATATGGCTGAAGAACTAATTTTTTTTGTAACTCCCGTCTTTGTCGTAATTGGTTTTACGGTATTTCTTCATTGATATTCAGGTGTTTGGCTTTATTAAGTGTATTCACATACGCCTGCGCCATTTAATTTAATGAGTTATGGATGAAAATAAACTTAACAAAGCCAAAAACCTAAAAATAACTTCACTTAATCAATGTTTACTTTTTCTCGGGCGGCCGGGTGTAGAAACAGAAAAAATATCCTGCCATGCAATCCCATGATCACGTGGGTGATAATCTGCCACTATTTGCTTATGTCAACTTGGAAGGTCTGGAACAATTTGAAACTTCATCGGTTTTACTATTTTGATTGTTAATTATGCTTTATATATTACCTTGTGTTGCATTTGATTACATTGCTCCTTGTTATGTTAGGAAACCGCTTTCAAGATATACTTCGTAGACTGGTCGCGTCTCCACGCTAGGAGGCGGCACATAACTGC
>SDWI01002290.1:0-10408 GCA_009193005.1 Lamellibrachia luymesi
GCTCCAAATCTTGCCATTTTGGGTGATTGAGAATTGCACACATACTACTCACGTATATGAAAGGGTATGTTAGCGTTTGGAAATTCCGTTCCCGTAAAATGATGGCCGGATGCCGGAGAATTCCGGATTATTGGCGTCCGGATTAACGAGGTTCCACTGTACAATGCACTGCCTCATAATTCCACACTGTTCACATTTCACTGTGCGTTTGCCTTCGATGGAATTCAAATTCGATTAAGTTAATCGATCCATGTTTGCTGCACATGCAGGTTCTCGGATAGTGTGGTCGATTATATCGATCATTCGCATGACGATGGTTACTGTTTCAGGGGCCTGTCTGCCAAGTCATGTGATATAGGCAAACGCCTTGTCTGCCCTGAGAAGAGGGTAGGGATTAAATGCTGTGTCCAGGCATTATAACATTTCCAAACCAAGTCTCAGGCGCCACCTCCTGAACAGAAATAAATATGAAAACGAATGCACCAAAAAGAGAGGGAGGACAACCTGCTTGTCCCCCGAGGTTGGGGGGAACTGGTGCAACATGCGCGGCAGCTCGAAAACATGATGTTTGGCATAACCAGACACAATATGATGAAGTTGGGGGTACGACATCGCTGAGCGAAATCGCTTTGCTTATTGTTTTATAAACAAACAGCGAGCTGGAAAAGACTGGCTCATTTCGTTCATGAAAAGACATCCTAACCTTTCCATACGCAAACCCGTTGTGAACTAAACTTGGGTTTTCTGCGTAAGTGCGTCACGGAACTATGCGCCGCCAATGCTGACCTTCAAAATAAAACGAATGAAGCGAGAACTTCAAGATGGGACGACTGGTGGAAGAATCTTCCAGTGCACAGAGCGCGGATGAATGGACTCTTCGACATTCCTCGTTTGGCTTAAACACTTCATCTCGACTGTGAAGCCATCCACAGACAACAAAGTACTCTTATTACTGGATGGTCACTCAACACATACCAAAAAACGTGGACGCCATCATCATGATAAAGGGACGCTGGAGTGATTATGTTATCACCCACCCCCCCCGCACACCACACACGAAGTACAGCCACTCGACGTCGGTGTCTTCAAGCCACTGCAAACCTACTATGATCAGGACATTGAGAAATGGTTGAGAGCTGATCCAGGCAGAGGAATTACGACTTTCTGCATTAGTCAGCTGCTCGGGCTTCGTATATCAGCTCGGGCTTCGTATATCAAAGCAGCAACAATGGTAAACGCTGTAAATGGCTTCAGAATGGCCGGTATTTGGCCTTGCGATAGGCATATGTTTGACCAAGAATTTGAAGCAGATACTGCAACCCCTCCTCATGTAAAGTTGGCTTTCAGATACAAGATGAATCTCAGTTACTGGTTGGCCCTGATTCTCCAATAGGCCCTGAGTATCCATTCAGCTCTGAGTTTCCAGTTAGCCCCGAGTCTCCAGTTGGCCCGCAGTCGTCAGGTGATCCTCAGTCAGCGGTTGGTCCCCGGTCTCCAGTTGACCCTCAGTCAACGGTTAACCCACAATCTCTAGTTGGCCATCAGTCAACGGTTGACACCCAATCTCTTATTGGCCCTCAGTCTCCAGTTGACCCTCAGTCAACGGTTAACCCACATTCTCTAGTTGGTCATCAGTCAACGGTTGACACCCAATCTCTCATTGGTCCTCAGTCTCCAGTTGGCCCTCAGTTAACGGTTGGCCCTCAATCTCCAGTTGGCCCTCAGTTAACGGTTGGCCCTCAGTCTCCAGTTGGCCCTGGGTCAACAGTTGGCCCTCAATCTCCAGTTGGCCCTCAGCCTGTTGTAGGCCCTCAGTCTCCAGCTCATCGAGTGGTGAACCCTACCATACATGATGGATACTGCTTTTCCGCTGCATAGTTATTAGCACAAATCGTTCACGTCAAATAGCTCTGAGAAATTCAACAGGCCTTCTTAACGTTCCAATCTTGCAAATCAATGAAACGGGTCAAGCTGACGCCTTGAGGGTTACAACCGTCCAGTTCATTTGTGAACATGTTGATGAATTTACCGCTATTGAAATGGAGGCACTACATGCTGACATGCCTCAAAGACACATGTTTCAATTCTCTTCGCTAGCATAATGCATCAAGTTGATGTTAAATCCAATAGCTATAATAGGAGAAATTGAAATAATGGTAACTAGCAAAGTCATTAAAATATCAATCAATGTTTCAGACACACACCGTGATACCGTCTTCAGGTATGGGGAGGATGTGTTCCCAAATGATACCCCAATTCATGTCCAGTACACGTCAATAGGAGAAGAATCTGGGTACTACGAATGTGTCGCTGCGAAACCACCTAATCATGCAGACTGAGGATAATGGGAAAGTATGCCCAAACCGCCCCTCGTAACAAAACTTCATCTCATGTTGGTGTGCGGGTTAGTGAGATATGTGAAGCGTCCTCTCAGATTAAGGCGCCATCTCGGACAGGTGTTAGAGTTACTGAGGTCTTTCCACTCCCCGCTAAAGAGGCATAGGTGGTGAAAAGGGTGACAAAAACTAGCAGACCACAAACTGTGACATCGAGTCCTTACCAAGCAACTTTGGCTTTGGCTAAAGAAAAAGCGACTGACAAAATCAACCAGAGAGAAAGTCGTGCAACCAAGTTATTAAAAACACAACGACTGCGCACCAAATAGAATAGGGCAAGCGGCAAAGAGAATAGGACAACAAGAATAGAGAAAGGTAGGACAACCTGCTAACAGAATAGGGTAAACTGCAAAAAAACATTCAGAATGACAGTAGTGATGCTTGGTACTGTTTCATGTGCGAGGAAAGTGTAAAGGAAGACACCATTGAATGTCAGGTTTGCTTCAGGTGGGCACACAGTGAATGTCAGGTTTGCTTCAGGTGGGCACACAGTGAATGTCCCGTACTGAGCCAGCAGGCTGTTTACATAGTCACAGTTGCCTAACCCATGTATAAAGACACTTGAAACGGCTTATTTATATCTGCCTGCTCGCTGTTATGTAACGGATGTCCTAAAGAGGGGTGGGCATGAACTTCCCACAGGCAGGGCAAAATGCAACCCTTGGTTGGATAATAGACATTCATCGTGTAAAAGACAACACGGAAAACTTTGATNNCACTGCCTTGTATATATAATGTTATGCACAGTGGAAGTTAAGTGAATGTTTCGAGCTAGTGAGTGTTTGTAAAAAAAACTTTCCAAATTCCCGATGTTGTCCTAACTTGCATTACTAGGACCAGCGGCCTACAAACTGAAATATCTGCAAACCAAATTTTCAACAAGTTCTAGCCCAAATATGTTTAATTACAGAACCAGATGTGTACAACACGTGCGTATATGTGTGTGTGTTACTTACTGAAATTCATAGCAGTAGACCAGGATTAATATCTGGCCTGAAAGGGATACTGTTCGACACGATGCTCCAACTGATGTTAAAGCAAAATGTCCTACCGCTCGAGCAATCTCACAACTGCCGCTCAGCAAGCAATATTTGGTCTTTAGGCATTATTTGAAATACTTATTATATTAAATACATGTATGACCAGCTGACGGAGCTCACAAAATGTAATAATATACAACATTGTAAATAGATGTATGACCAGCTGACCGAGCTCACACAATGTAATAATATTCAACATTGTAAATACATGTATGACCAGCTGACCGAGCTCAGACAATGTAATAATATACAACATTGTAAATACATTTATGACCAGCTGACCGGCTTACACAATGTAATAATATACAACATTGTAAATACATGTATGACCAGCTGACCGAGCTCACACAATGTAATAATATTCAACATTGTAAATACATGTATGACCAGCTGACCGAGCTCACAAAATGTAATAATATGCAACATTGTAAATACTATCGTATAACCTATCAAGTTTTCTTAGAATAAACTTGATTGGTTGATCTCAACATATAAAAACAAACATAAAGGTAGACAGGTTCCTTATATTTCTCTGGCTTTTGCTGGATTTACTAGTGACAGGCAAATTGTAGAAAGGAGTAATTTGTCCAAAACATTTGATCGGGGAGATGCCATTATGACTTATAAAGGTTTTGATGTGCAGGAAATTGGTTGCACCCATGAATATGACTCATAATGACTGTGAACATCCCTACATTTGGATGCTGTGAACGTAAGTGTGTTGACTGCTGCATGTGACCATCAACAACAGGACTGGTCATCCGTGGCGCATAACGTCCGATTCACCCTTTGAAAGTCTCCCATTACGTAAATCTTTGTTTTTTGTTCATCTTTACTGACTAGACAGACAGTAACTTTGTGCTACGTAATTTGGTGGTATATTTAACAGTAGTGGTGCCTGGTACTGTTTCAAGTGCGAGGAAAGTGTAAAAGAAGAAGACATGATTGAATGTCAGATTTACCTCAGGTGGGCGTGCAGTGCATGTGCCGGTGTGGGCTACGAGGTGGAATACGTATGCGAGTTATGTAAGAATTAGGTAAATCATTGTGTTTTGTTCATCTATAACGAATAGGTAGACGTTTAAATTTAGACGTAAATTGGTGGGTTTTTTATGCACCAACCCGGTACTTTTTACCCGTCACGTAGGCTAAAAAGTAAAGATAAAGGTAAGTTCTTATATAGCGCAGTATCCAGTCATTGGGACTGCTCAAAGCGCTTTACACTTCACCCACTGGCAGACCTGTTCATTCTAACGCCATTTCGACTTCTCTGGGAAGCATTCAGCCACGCTGCCATTATTGCGCGAAGACTATTCGTTCCGATATCCATCTCTGTCTGTAGCCAGGTACTCATTTATACAGCTGAGTGAACTGTGGCAACGTGGGATGAACGAAATTGCCAAAGCTTCGAAACGGCAGCAAGAGGATTCGAACCCAGGTTCTCTCGATTGAGAGCCCGGCGTTTTAGCCGCTACGCTACCGCACCCCACGTAGGCCTACCAATTGTTTTTTTTCTCGAAAAGTTGTCGTAAATTAAAATGTTTATTTTTGTTGAGCGTAATTTTCGTGTATATGATGCCAGTTGGCCACCTCTTTCTAATGAAAGTTTCAGTAACGTTCTATGGCGTTTAACTGCAAAGTTATACACTTTTTCCTTAGGGGTACGAATTACCCGAACTTCACCTACATATAATAAATTAATAATTTTACCGCAGACATAAGTTATGACAGATCTTGCATAAGTGTCCTCTTACTCCGCTCTACCCTACACCCTGTTCCTGTTTTATTAAGCCAACTGCGCACATTACTTAAGCTATTCAGACACTACAAACTTGACCAACGACGAACCTGTTTCGCGGTCTACTGAATGAACTGAGGAGGAAGTTGTAACATACCAGCCACCGTGAAGCCGGTCGTCTGATCAGTCGACCATTCAGTCATCTCGCTCCGTACAGACATTTCTTGACAGCAAGTATCACTTGCAATGGGCGTTTTCTATATAATAGTAGTAGCAGTATTATTATTATTAGTAGTAGTAGTAACAAGAAAAAACAATAATAATTATACCGATGATAGTGATGACGATTATAACGACGACGACGATGACAGTAATAATATTAATAACAATAAAGCGCCCATGGCTTGTTACTCTCTAATTAAAGCTAGTTTCAGCAGCAGCTAATTCAGCGTTCATCCTACACACACATCGGTGGTGCAGTGCATGACAGATTTAACCACAAGATTTATCCACATTGCCATCCAAAGCAAAGACCCAGATGGCAAATGGACAAGGAAGCCATTGGCTTATCTAGTGTCCAACGATTATTCATCTGTGCGTAACACGCCCATCTATTTGTTTAATTTTGTTTTTCAACTTATTCACGCTGCTACACAATCAGTAGGTAATGTGTTCCTTTCATTTGTTGTCCTCTTTGATAAACAATACTTTCTTATATGTAATCTACATTGTTCCTGGACTTCCTTCACTAACGTTACTTCGCTTCCTCTAGTTCTTTTATTTTCCTTTATAAAGTGAGAAAAATATCAATATTTGCATAACTATTATGTATATCAAAAACTTATATTTTATCTCCTCTTAATCTCTTTGTCTCTAGTGTTGTTAAACCACATCCTTTTAGGCATTTTTCATAACTAAATTCTCTCAGTTCTGGAATCAGTTTAGTTGCTCCCCTGTGCGTTCGTTCTAGCGTATATACGTCCTTCTTACCAATAATGAGTGGTACTTCGGACGGTGTAGTGGTCCCGTAAAAAGAAATGCTTGTAACACATAAACTTACCCACATATTCAGGTGAAGAGTATCTTCGGAAACGCGTCTTTCTCTGCGGCAGCTTCGTTCCTGAATGAGTAATCTTCTCAGATCCGCGTGTTGGCAATGATTCTGAATGAGTATGTTGGCAATGATTCTGCGCACACGAAAGGGCACCCCTTGTTATCATAATTCCTCTCGCCGTCACTTATTGTTTACCACCGGGACCCCTTGTTGAGTTATGACGTCCGAAAGGATTCCAATTCGCAAGACAAAAGCGACGAGGCTTTGTATTCGACTTGCTGTACATAATTACATTTATTGTCACATGATTACATTTATTGTCATCAAGTCTCAGTAGTAAATAATTCTCATTTGGAAATGTCAACAATTAGTCAAATAGCCGCTCCCATCCCAGCTATGTTAGATCTATTATAGTAGAGCTAATTAATACCCAGCTTGGTGTGGCCGAAGCAGAATTAATCAACATTGTTCCGAGAACGTTGCTTAGTCAGAAGGCTAACTAGCACAGACGAATTAATTGATTCCAGTATGGTTCATCACAACGAGGTTACCGTGTAAACAGATGTTTTGTTCAGTTACCAATAAAATACTTCTAAATACATTGCCGCAGATAAATCACATTGGTCGGTCATCTTTTATAAATATACGTTTACACTACATAATGGGCGGTTCCAGGGGGTGTCCATCAGGTGCCCGGGCACCCCCTTTACTCCGGCCGGATTTTTTCATCAAGTTGGAATTACTTGTCGAGACACCGCGAGATGGCGCCCTCTTGCAGTTGCTAAGATGAGGTAATTTCTACCATACAAACCAGGGTCATTGCCACCAATACTGCCATTTGTGGCTGCTTTGGTGCAGACCAATAATACAAAGTTCGGTAGAAACAGTCATGTGCTGAAAGTGTGCATCACGAAGGCATGCAACTGGACAGAACTGGTCTCTACCATGATTTCATTAGTTATATATGTGGTAGCCGTCTGATTTCAATCCAAAATGGCAAGGGAAACTCAAAATGATCACAAAGTTGGTTTCTGAAGTCAGTTGTACTATGGACATTTGCAGGACGCGATGCACACGTGATGTGAGGCACAGGAGGTGTTCGCAGAATTCTACCCTGGCTGTGTGGTGGTGTCCGACACGATCACACAATTTCAAACTATAATTTATTTAATTTTCTAGGCAATGGGTTGTGGCATGAATTTGCAAAAAAACATGAAGTTGTAAAATATCTTAGATATTGAAACAAACCGTATTCATGTTATCTGGTTTTACATTTTGCATGCATTTTTGCGAAAGGGTGGCGTTATAAGAGGAAGGCTACCATGTTTGTGTGTGTGCGTATGCCTGCGTGCATGTGTGTATGCTTGTGTGCGTGTATTAGTGCCCTGCACAGGCCTATAATTTGAGCCCAAGCCCGGCCCGCAATTAGCAGTTAGAATCCGGGCCCGGCCCAGGCCTGCAAACATTCGTCAAGCCCAGCCCGGCCCAGGCCCGCAAACTAGAATTTAGGCCCAGGCCCGACCCAGACCGTTTCAGGACCAGGCCCGGCCCATACCCGCGGGCCAAAGACGGGTAAGCCCGCTAATTTTTTTAAAGAAAACCCTATTATCTTATAGTAAAAACGAAGCACAAATAAACTGTTTTATTAAATAACATGAAAACACTGAATTAGCTCAACTAAGTTAACTTAATTTAATTAATTAATGTTACCAGTAAAGGCAGTTAATTTGGTATTAATTGATATTTCAATTAAATGTCGCCCACTGGCACTGACACCCAGCGGCATTTCCAGCAGGCCTGCATGCAAGTCACTAGCCTGAGACAGATCAGGTTCAGACATTTGTGAATTAGAACAAGTGTGAATGAATCAGTACTGGGGAAATTGTAGACACTATACAGTAGTCACTAGTTAGCACAATTGAAATACCAACTACCAACTGGGGTAGGCAGTGGGCAGTTGCCAGTGGGGAGGTCATTCAGGTAGGCAAGATTTGGAGGGAAGACAATAGAATGTCCACTGGTAGGGTCAAAGGTTAATCATGGCTTGATTGCCTCTGCAAATATGTATAAAGTAAACATCTGGGGCTGGCTACTTCCAACCAAGTGAACTTATGGGCCCATTACATCTATGCAAAAGGCTACATTCATGCCAAAAATTTGCGTCTGTAACATCTATATTCTGTATGTACTATGTAGTAGTACTATGTACTGTGTAATGGGTCTGCTGTGTATGCAGTACTATGCATTGCTATTATATGAAATGTCTCTATTAAAAGAATGCACATTATTAAAATTATATCATTGGAAGTCCCATTGTTGAAAAGAGGTTAAACTACGTTCCAATATGTATGAAGCACTGGTGTCATTCATAATTTCATGCAAGGTCTCAATTTACAACTATGTAATACTAAAGAAATAATTTTAAACATTCATTAACCGGAAACACAATTTATAATCAGTTTTTCTTAATATTAAAATAAAAAAATTGGGTTTTGTATTAATATTTTTAATAGGTCCAGGCCGAGCCCAGGCCCGGCCCGGCCGTTCTCACTAGGCCCAGGCCCGGTCCAAGCTCGATGTGTTTAATATTTTTTATGCCCAGGCCAGGCGCAAAATGTAGGCCCAGGCCCGGCGCGGCCCGCGAAATTTTGTAGGCCGGGCTTGGATATTTGGATAACTAAAGTCCTGCCACCTGGTGTCTTTTTTTAGTGAACTGGGTACCCCCATTTTTTAAGGTCTGGATCCGCCCATACTACATACTGATTTTCATTCGTACATCTTGGATCGTTTCTGTCACGAGCTGTTGGGGCTAGACACTTTTAATCTAGAGCCGTTTGGGTTAAACACGATACGGCCGTTTATGTGGTGTGTGTCTCATCTTTACTGATGTGATGTGTTTCCACCCTAAATATATTAAGTTATTATATATAATATAATATTATAGTTTAATTCCCTTTAATTGTTTTATCCTATAATATTCTATTTAACCTGTTATCTTGTTATATTTGTATTTAGTACCATATAATTGTCTGGATTTTTTTTACCAGCATAATTGTTTATGTAATATTTCTATTTTTATTATTTATAGCACCATATTATATAATTGTATAGATTTATGTAATATTGTGTATATGTTTTATCCTATCACCATAATTGTTTTAAGTGATATTACTATTTTATTCACATGTAGACACCAAAGATTATCGTTGTATAAAGTTGGTGCTATATAAATTAGATATGAAATCTTTGGGTTTCTTCTTCTCACGTATGTCTCAAGATATGACGAATGTTTTACTGCAATGACAAAATAGTTGAACGCCTGGACTATACTTCCAGTGTAAATAAGGCAGTGCAAATAACACTGAGTTTTAGAAATATGGAAATCAGTCCTGGAAGTCCATTTTCTCACCTTAGTGTAACATAACATTAGCCTAAAGGGAATTGCATATACGTAAGTTATATTATATGATATCTTCTGATATAATGAAAATGTGATATCCTAGTAGTTTCTAGTTGGAAACTTAAATCACTGAAGATTTAAATTAAATTTAGTAAATTCAGTTTATACATTGTCTACACAAATGAAAAATACGTTGCCGTTGGTGTCAGTCGTCTGCACGTGCTAAACAAATAACGAACATTAATTACTTCTCACTTAATGTGTTCCTTTAATCTCAAACAATGCCAGTCCCCTACACTATACACCACCACAATGCAACACTGCCTAAATATGACTACTCTAAAATGGCTGAGAGATCAAGACACAATACCAAGTAGCCACGGCCCACGGAATTGGGAGCTTCCCGAAGTTAGGACACGCAACGATAATAGTGTAAATGCAAGTATTGATAAAGAATTAAACAACCGATATGCAGCGCAGAACACTAAATGAAGATTTCACAGAATATATATAATATATAGATATATTATATAATAATATATAATTAAATTTGTGTTTCTATTCTGGTAAATTACTCGCAACAAATAAACATAGTGACAGTACTGATCGACGAGTACGGAACCTTCGGACTTCACCTAAGTCTGTAGGTAGGTAGGTAGGTAAAGTCATCCCCCAGGCATTACGCCTTAGGAAGCCATGAAGGCTTATATGGCCAGTGCTTAAACCTGGTTTCTGTAGTGCGAAGCAACTTAGAGTGCAGTTATACTGACTCTCCTGGAC
>SDWI01002291.1:7202-25345 GCA_009193005.1 Lamellibrachia luymesi
GACTAACACCATGCCGCATAAGTTGTGTTTGTCAGTATTGTTCAGGAAATAGTCCGTTAACTTAAGGAATACGGTCTCACATGACCGATTCTCTAAAGCCGGATTGTTCATCTAGTACTAATTTATAATATGTCAGGTAGCCATGATTTTGGAAAAAGCGCATTGCATATGTTAACTATGTGTGGTGCAATTATTTCTTCGCTCAGTTTGAGTAGTTTACAACTGATGCCATCAAGTCCAGTTGCTTTGTCGCTGACATTTTTCGCAGTTGATTAAGAACAAATTCAGTCATCATATTCGGCAATTTAAAAGACACGTTTTCGAATAATTCAGCACAGTAGTCGTAGTATTAAACTTTGATGCAATGTTCGCAAAATTTTCATTGAATTTATCAACCATCATGTTTGCGTGTGGTTGCGGTTGACTTAGTTTGTCTCGGTTGAACCGTGCTCGTCATAGCCATTGAAGATTGTATGTGATTCCATATCACACGTGGATTTGGTATCTGTTGTTCAAGTGACTTGATGTAGAAGTCACACTTCGCCTTTCGAATTTCATGATTTACATTTCTGCATTAAACCAAGGAGGTTGTTTGATAGTTTTGACACGGCTTTCAACAATCGGAGCATGTTCATTCAGCACTGAAATGTACAACTGCGTCTGTCATGTTGATCAATGACCACGGGGCATTGGTTAGCTGCTCTGTAAACCGACGTTAGAAGTCAGAGAAGTTGCATTACTAATATTTTTATGTTTCAGCAATAACCAAATTTAAGAAAGCGTTTTGATCATTGACAGCATCTAGATTTACTTATAGAAAGTGTGTGCCATATAAACTGAGCCCTGTTTGTAGATGCATCCAGTGGTATTATGTGCAGGTGGACTAGATGGTATCATGGCCCAACAACAGACAAATTATTTACTATTGTAAATAAAACATGTTGCACATTTGTGATTAAATTTGCAGGGCTGTTGAAGACATCTGAAGACAGAGATGTGTGGGACCACTACGATGAGGGCACTTTGTCCATCGAGATTGTGAAAGATGACAAAATTCAGAAGATCCACTTCCGGTGCAAGGACAAGGTAACGTTAGATTGAGGTCTCCAATACCTGCATCCATGAGAAAATAAGAATAGCAAAGTCATTTGAATTCAGCACGTAGGTTGTCAGTTTCAGAGTGTTCTGCGAGAAGACGTGAAGGAGAAGTTCAAGTATGCAGTCGACCGATCGTCACCTAGCAACAAGCTTCGCGACCTCATGGATTGGTCAGAAGACATCACTCAAGACATCAGTTACACACGTCGAGTGCTGAAGTATCCACTGGCGGGCTTCTTTGTCAAATACTGGTCAGTTTCTTGAATACTGCATATAGTCATGTGATGGAAATGTGACATTCTCAAAGAAATCTCGTCACCAGTTATTGATAACAAAAGAAGTCAGTTTAATGTTTATTTGTCGATTACAACAAAATGTTATTTATGCGCCAACTAGGGTATGAAGAGGATAAATAAGTGCAGCAAATAAATCAATAATTATCTTGGTTTTCATCTTTACAGAGACTACTTACAAGCCAGGTTGTCATTGATAAGTTTCATTAAGTGATTTTATGTTTTATAGATAATTCTTAATATGTCATTATCATTCAGTTTCTATACATGTGTGTTAGTTTTGTCGCAACTGGACTTCTGCCACCAAACATTAATTTATGAAGACGAGTTCTGTCACTAGGTGGCACTTCAACATCGGGATGATCTTCATGAGCTTTGTCTTCTTCGTCCTCACCATGGCCACCTGGAGGAGCCCGAGGGACCTCACCAGGCATGTGCATAGTAGAAGTAGTAGTAGATTGCCAGTGCCAGGCTATAGATGTAGAGGACCAGGATTCCATCACCTACTACCATTTTGAAACTTGAGCAGTTTTATTTGCCCCAGATTGCCTGTGTCTGTCAGAAAATACAAAAGCTATATAAGACAACATTATTATTGTTCTCTCCAAGATGGCAGCTTTAGCCGTAACTGTTACACCTGAAGATATTTCTACTCTTGTATGTTTCTTTGCCATAAAACAGCTACTTGAGAAAAAAACGGAATGTTTTTACCCACAACTGTCTGTCCATTACATATGCAGTTTTGTTTAACTGCAAGCTTCGAGATAAAATAAATTAAAAGTACTCATATACATATAATTTTGCTATTTTTTTACATTTTCTTTCATGTAATTATAGTGAAACACGCTTACAGCATATACAACGAATTGATGGATATAATGAAACAATTTCTGACGTACAGATTTTTTCCCTATCTTTTCCATTATAAGGGTTCACGTATATTACGAACATGGGTATATCGAATTCACGGTTATTACGAATACCTATTCCCGAACAAATTTCGCCGTATATCGAATTTCTGTCCAATTGAAAATCACCCGGTTGTTCGCAAATACTTCCCGTCCGTGACCTGAAAGCCATGCCTTGACCCCGCAGAGCGCCAGTGACAAATTAATTAGTTCAATGAGTGAAATCGTCAAAGGTGAATGTTAGCTGCGCAAGTGTTGACGCCAATATGCCGACAACATCAGCCTTGATTGAAAACGAACTCTTCGCACACGACGTGAAGCCGACAGAAGATGCCACATCAGCAGACGAAAATGACGAATCCGACCCATCTCCTGGTGAACAGATAAAGAACTTCGCTGAGTGTTTCGACAGGCTGCGCCATATTATACGACAGTTCATCCGAAACAGGGCTACGCATTCAGACGACGCTGCAGCGCACTGCGACTGGCTTGAGGATGTACGTTTGTATGGTGCCCTAGCCAACAGCAAACAAACGTCAATGGAGGACTTCTTCAAAGCAGATTAACTGGTGTCATTCTGTGTGTTGTACAAGAAGAAGTAATGTAGTTACCGTGGCTCAATCCCATCACAGTTCGTGTTTTAGTGTTTGGACGCGGCGTGCTCGCCATGTGTTTACGTCATATTTCGTTACTTTTTCACAGATGGTGGACTGCAGTGTTATACTATAACTACACTTAATAACAGCATTTGTAATTTTGTATGTGTCATCTAAATAAATGTTACACAACAAAATATCTTTGCGATTGATAGAGGCCTGGCGAATAGTTTAAAAACTGTCATATACAATACTGCCACCTAGCGGGTAAACGTATACACGCATATAACGAATTCACGGATATAACGAACTCGTTAGCTACCCACAAAGTAGTTCGTTATAAGCGTGTTGCACTGTATTGTAGTATATTACTTGGCATTGCAGTTACGTTGACATTTTATTTACATGCATTGTGCATTGGACAATCAGTCTGGGAACGTTTTTGTCATTTTGTTCCATGTGAATGCGTATTGTTTCTATATACAAGGTTGAGTTGAGATAGTTAATAAACTGAAAGTGAAAGTTGTATTTACGTAACTATTCAAAATGACAGGAATGTACAAAGATTTTTAATTTGATTAACTTATGCATTTCATATAATTAATATGTTTAGATGCTCTGAATTTTTCAGTCTCAAAGTACATCTAAATTAACAACCAATATTACACTTCATGTTTTAATCTGTATCACTGTAGTATACAGCTAATTGTACCCCTGTGCAAAGCAATAGTTAGACCACATTTGGAATATTGTATTCAAGCATGGAGGCCGTATCGTAAAAAGGACATAGACAAGCTAGAAAGAATACAACGAAGAGCAACCAAAATGTTTCCAGAATTGAGATACCTTAGTTATGAAAGTCGCTTATTACAATATGGTTTGACAACACTAGAGACCAGGAGACTAAGAGGAGACCAAATAGAAGTGTTTAAAATAGTGAACGGTTATGAGGATGTTGATAGGAATATGTTCTTCAAACTTAAAGAAGGCAGTAGAACCAGAGGACACAAAGCAGCATTAGTTAAGGAGCAGTGTAGGTTGGACATGAGAAAGTACTCTTTCTCACAGAGGGTGATAAATGAATGGAACAAACTGCCAAATGATTGTGTGAATATGTTTAAAAATAGAATTGACAGATCTTTGATAACGGTGGGCTACACATAGATGAGACAATTGTTGGACTCTCGATAAGCCAATGGCTTACTTGTCCACTTTGCCATCTGGAACTTGTTGTTTGGGATGGCAATCTTGTTAAATCTTGTTAAATTTATATTTACCATCAGAAATTGTATAAAACAGAAATTTCACAAATACATTATCGTGTGAAAAACGTCATATTTCATTGTCATATGGGAAGATTTGTTCTGTCATTAATTGCAGTAAAGCGGTACCTTGTGTCTGGTATCTACATATTTAATAAAAGTAGCATATTTTAATTAATCGCCAAATCATGTATTTTCAAAATTAAAAGTTGAAAGACTCCGACAGTAAAACCTTTTATATGGATATTATTTTTAACCAACTAAGACAAATGTCTAAATGTAAATATTAGTAAATTCGGTATTGTAATGTCCTGTAAAACAGTCGTTCATTTGTTTATTTAATAAAATTAATAAAAATCAATGTGGATTCTCTTTAATATGCCGTGTGGCTTGTATTTACAGTCTGGTGCCAGTGTTCATGTATCCGGACATTGTGAGGATATGTACGTGGGTCCTCGGAGGCATTCACAACGCCTGTGCTATGTGTGCCCTCATCAGCTTCTTCATCACCAACCATCCAACGCTGCCATGGCTAAAGCCACTCAGGTCAGTTGAACGTTTGTGTGGTTACTTGTGGAATTCTCTTTCAGCAATTGTATGATTTCCAACTGACCGTCTCGCAACAGTTTTTTGTTCATAAGCCTAAGCTTTACCTGGGGTGTGCTTTTTCTGTAGCTACGCCTGATAATGAACTCCCCACCATCTCTAAAACTATAGCTACTATTCCGCAAACATCTCAACATATATTCTTTTTGAAATTACACCCTAAATCCCTTCTGTTCCCTCGCTCTGGTGATGACGTTTGCATGTGCCTGTTCATCATGATATAATTCTTGAAGGTTATGGTTTGTCACCCATCTGAGCTTGGGTTCCCGAGGATTTATAGGCACTATAGAAGTTTTATTATTCAATATGTAATTTGCATTTTGTATAGATAAAAAATGGGGCAGTGGGCAGGTCCAATGGACCTGTACGGGATGGAATAAGACGTTCCCGCCTCCACGAGTCTACCACGTATGGGTAAAATACGGTGATGTTAACATGACATCACAGGGCGGATGTCTTCCTCGATGAAGTCAACGGCCAGGACGGAAGGGCTCCAAGATGAGTTCAACGACCACGTGATCAGGACCAAGGCGAGCCACATTTTTNCATAGCTAAGATTATAATTTCTTTTGAACAGAGTTTTTAGTGTAAAAATAAGGATAGTTGGAGTTAGCACATTAATTAGACGGATATAATGTGTTAAAAACGTCTTTTGTCGCATACCAGTAGACTCTCTGTTGCCAGTGATGCGTGCGTGCGTGCGTTCGTGTGGCACCACTTAAAGGTTAAAGGGAGGCATATTATATTTATCAATGCCGGTAATATTACATCGCATCAGTTCAAAAATGTTGTAACTGACATTTCTGCCAAATCTGGGTTCTTGTAGTTCTGAAGTGCTATAGCACAGACCTAGTCAGTGCTGTATCTGCTCTCCCAGCATGTATGCCTGTGAGGCCCGGTCCAACAGAGTTGTATCTACAGAGTAGTCACTTGTTGCAACAAGTTAGTATCTGGCACCTACAGTTACAGCCTTGTTGAACTGATGCGACAAATTTACCAGTAAAACTCTTACAAGGGCATGTCCCAAATGCCCCCACCTTAGATAATCTACTATATTCTGTAGAACTGATGCTTTGAATTGATACAGGCGACTGTGCCAGTATGTGAGGAGTTCTAGAGACGTTGACAGCAGGGATGGGGACCAAGTTGAAGAAAGAACATCCAACCTCGAAGTGAAGTTCTTCAGCTTCAAGACTTTTTGGTATCTGGTAAGTATCCCAACAGTTAAAGCAAGAAACTGTGACATGTTATCACTGTAACCATAACGCCGCATTCTTGTTTCTGCCCTTTGCAAAATATGGTAATGGTTTCAATCACGCAAAAATGTATAGCATTATCCTGTATACCTGGTAAAGCTTCAAGTAAATAACATTTCTAATTTAAGGGGATTTAAGTTATATGGATTTATCAGTGACTGTTGCTAGGATTGGACTTGCCACTGTAATCTGGACACTTGTAGATATAATGACTGCTGAACGTTTTTATCAAATTACAGTACAGTCGTTTTTACACTATTTACCCTTTTCAATAGGGGGGCAGCCGTGGCCTAGTGGTTAAGGTGTTGGACTCTAAATTCGAGGGTTGTGAGTTCAAGACCCACACTGGGCACAGTTCGTTTTCGAAGCTTAGGCAATTTCGTTTACCCTACTTTGCCTCAGTCTACTCAGCTGCAAATGAGTACAGACACTGTTTGGAAGGTACCTGCGATGGACTAGTGTCCTGTCCAGGAGAGTCAGTATAACTGCACTCTAAGTTGCTTCGCACTACAGAAACCAGGTTTAAGCACTGGCCATATAAGCCTTCATGGCTTCCTAAGGCGTAATGCCTGGGGGATGACTTTACCTTTACCTACCTTTACCTACCCTTTTCAATATAATAGATGTATCCAGATTGTGAAGTCGGAATTAGATTTAAGACCAATGAGCATCCACCATTGTCTCGGTAGCTATAACCCATGATGCTGACATCCATCAAACTTCGCCTTACAACTATGTTTACATATCGAGAGACAAAGTGAAATTGTGAAAATAGGTGCTTGGAGGACTTGCGATTAGGACATGAAATATAGAGAGACTGATAAGTGGAATTAGCGTTCTGCCGTTCTAAAACCGTTCAGCAATCGACATAAATGTGTGAAATGAATACAGTTAAGTGGCTGCCCCATGCCATGATCACCTCAACCTAAACACAATGATTATAAACACACCTTTGACCTTTGTTGCACCAAGGTATTTTGGGCTTATGTACTGCAACAGTATTCATTTGCCAGCAGTTTTGCGTTGACTTGATCACACCTCCGCATACATATATTTAATGAAAAACAAGACTGTGTGTCTGACAGCTTTACATTTGTGGCCATGTTTGTTGATAGCTTGACAAAGCCTGCTGAGTTTGCTAGGCAAAAAGCCACATGATGTGTTCATCCTCCTTGTTCCCTGCTGTACAGGGGTGTACTGTCGAGCCACTCTTTCTGTTCTTTCTTTCCATAGTTTTCTATCGGCTACCCCCTCTTTCCGTCTTTCATCCTCCCCCAATCTTCTCATGTCCCTCCTCACGCAGTCCTCCCATCTCAGCTGTGGCCTTTCCTGATTGATCTGTCAGTTACAGCTTATAATGTAATCAACTACAGTTTATTACACTGCTTACAGACTGACATACTGTAGTGAGGGTCATCATGTTTCAGCTGTCATGTCTGTCGTTTCAGCTCCTGGGCATCTTCTCTATCCTCGGCACCATCTTCTACGGCTACTTCTTCTCGTTCCATCTCCTCCACCTCGCCGAGTTTAACCAGCTGCTTTATCGAACCATCCGCGCCATCACACAGAATGGTACGTTGAACCTGGTCGACACAAGTTACAACTCCTTGGGTCAATGGGAAGCAGTAACTCGGCGGTTAGGGGACATGGTTTTCAGTCCACCTGTCACCGTTTCGAAATTTGGACAATTTTATTCATCCCACTTTGTCTGTGTCTTTCAGAAGATACACTAAAAGTCGTTGGTCCCTTTTATTTTGTGTCTATGCCAGGGAAAGTAAAATATCCCACACTGGGAAATTGAAAAAACCTGTTGTGGACTTGCAGAGTCAATGCCATTTGCTGCTGCCAGCAAAAAATACTCAGATAATGGACTAAGCGCCATGTGCATCTCGTCTTCGCAGATACTGGTGCTACATATAAGACCACACATTATTATTATAGACCTGCAGTCAGGATATATATTGTGTGTGGTATGTTTTGTTTTAAAGTGGTTCATATAATTTATAGAACACCCGTTAAAATGTGTTTCCTAAATCTTCCAGAATATCTCCTAAAATGAACTGTTAATATTTAATAGTATTATGTAAAGATATTATATTAAAAACAGTATGCCCACTGTTTATAAAGAACTCTGTCAACCATCTAGAAGTCTTCCTAAATTTAATTGCCTAAAAGTTATTGGTGGCATCGGCAGGCTGCTAGACATCTGATTGTTTAATCAAGTCATGTGAGGAGCAGGACTTTTTTATTATTATTTTATAATATATATTGGATTATAAGCATAATTATGTGCATTTGTATTTATGTATTATTTTTATTGTCTAGTCTAGGGTAGTACTGAAATTATTATTATTTATATGACAAATATCAGGTGTGTCACTGATGTGGGTTTTCATCTACGGCCTCATCATCGTCTACATTTATGCACTGTTTGGGTTCGCTTTTTATCGTGAACTCTTCGATGCAGAGGAAGGATTATACTGCACGACATTGTATGAATGCTCAGTGACAATGCTTCACCGTGGGTTTATCCGAGGAATGCAAGAGGTAAGCAGGTTAATCTTACACATATAATTTACTCTTCCAAGATAGCATTTGATATGAATAATGTGTACAATGTTGTGTTCATTTGATATGAATAGTGTGTACAATGTTGTGTTCATTTGATGTGAATGGTGTGTACAATGTTGTGTTCATTTGATATGAATAGTGTGTACAATGTTGTGTTCATTTGATGTGAATGGTGTGTACAATGTTGTGTTCATTTGTGCTTGTGAATAGAAGTTTGGACTGGTTCCAAATATGACCACTGGAGAGAACATTCCACAAATCAGAATATCCTACAAAAACCGACTTGTAGGCTTTGGCTAATGCACACACACATATATATCCTCTTAAGCAACGTGAATAAATGCAGGGTTTTACTTTGGAGAGGATGAAGATTCAGAATGTTCAGTTTGTATGTGATGGTACTTAGTTGTTGTGCTTTTTGGACTGTATGAGGGACATAGGGTAAATATTTTGACATTTATACATCCCTTTGCACAATAAGGAAGGACACCACAAGCTTTAATATACATTGCATACATTTGTAAAGTTTTGTGAAATTCATGTCTTGTGAAAATATGAAAACTGTAATTAATAAAACAATGTCACATTTTCCCACAGTCCCTCTCAGTTCCCGATGGCAAGCCGTTCATCTATCATCTCTTCAAAGCCATCTTTGATCTCACATTCTTCATTGTCATCACCACCATTGGTCTCAACATCATCTTCGGCATCATCGTCGACACGTTCTCTGAGCTCAGAGACAACAAAGTAAGTAGCATTTTTAGTCTGTTAGTAAACGTCAGTAAATAAAAGGGGGCAAATTACTTTTCGAAATCTAAAATTACTGCTACAGGAGTAATGAATGATGTTGCTATCTTTATGACATTTATTTGTTCAACCAGGTTTTTTGGTTAGTTTTTAATTGTGCTTACGGTTTAAGTGTGAAGAAAAATGTATTTTTATCATGCATGTTTAAGGTAACAGCAACACTATAACATTAATAGGTGAACAAAGCATTTGGTTCATTCTTTTAACATTAGTACAACTAGACATGAACACATTTCTTACTAGAAAATTCCAAGTAATGCCCAGAATTGTTATTTGCTTCGGATACTGCAGCTGTTATGCAGTTCTTTACTCTTTATTTTCTACTACGATAGATATATGTCTACAGATAACGCATATAGACTTTTATAACATTTGACAGAGTCTGCACCCCCCCCCCGTATATTTACCATGCGGCAGGGAAACATGACATTTTCATGGAGCCAGCTGATATTGAATGTTGTGGCTGGTGCTGAGAGTGGCTTTCTGTTGACAGTGGCAGGTTGAGAGTGACATGCGTAACACCTGTTTCATCTGTAGTCGCAGCAGCTACGACTTCGAACATCACGGAAGTGTAAGTTATTTGTTCTGCACCTCGGTTCTAGTGTTCAATGCTCATCTCGGGTCTAGTCTTCAGCACTCACCTCTGTTCTAGTCTTCAGTGCTCACCTCGGTTCTAGTTTTCAGTGCTCACCTCGGTTCTAGTCTTCAGCACTCATCTCGGTTCTAGTCTTGAGTGCTCATCTCGGTTCTAGTCCTCAGTGCTCACCTTGGTTCTAGTCTTCAGCACTCATCTCGGTTCTAGCCTTCAGCACTCACCTCGGTTCTAGTCTTCAGTGCTCAACTCGGTTCTAGTCTTCAACGCTCATCTCGGTTCTAGTCTTCAGCGCTGACCTCGGTTCTAGTCTTCAGCCCTCACCTCGTTTCTAGTCTTCAGTGCTCACCTCGGTTCTAGTCTTCAGTGCTCACCTCGGTTCTAGTCTTCAGCGCTCACCTCGGTTCTAGTCTTCAGCGCTCACCTCGGTTCTAGTCTTCAGTGCTCACCTCGGTTCTAGTCTTCAGTGCTCACCTCGGTTCTTGTCTTCTCTTTCTTGCTTACTCACCTAAATTGTTTCTAGTATTTATGACTACAAATCACAGCTCTAGTCTTCTTCAGTTACTGATCCTATTTCACTGCCGTCTCCACCACCCGTCTCCACTCCCACTATTCCTAGCTCTTTCTCCACTCCCCTCCCACTGCCGCCAAATATGTCTAAATGCAGTCATCCAATCTCTGTCTCGGTCTTCCTCTTCTCCTTCTACCCTCCACTCTGAGTGCTTCCGCTCTCTTCATCACCTGTTCCCTTCCATTCTTGCCACACGTCCAGCCCGCTGACTCCTCGCCAGCTGAAGCTATTTTACACGTATTTGTGCGCTTTTCATGGATGAACAAACAGCTACAAATGAATTAAAAAGTCCAGAAGAAGCTAACAGAAAACAACTGGAATACAATACAAGAAATGACAGCCAAGGTTCTATCCTTATGGAGTAAACAGACAGTTCGTGAAACTGTCAAGCCTTTGGGGATGCTGTATTTTCAAGATCTAGATTTGCGACATATCTTTCAGGGCTTTGAGCGTCACGTGAAAGAGGAACATAACCAGTGGGCATATGTCTTCTTCTTCATCCATCTGGACGAGACACGGCCCAACGACTACACAGCCCTGGAGCTCTACGTCAGCGAGCTGGTCTGTCTCTCAGCAACCTCTGTACTTCGTCATTCATGTAATGTGAGGTCTACCGTGTACTGTACGCACACACCTTTACATAGTTGCCTTATTTGTTAGCCACAATATACATAGGTACCTAGGTTTATTCCTCTGTATGAACTTTACTATGAAGATGGCCAGAAATTGTCCTTCCACTGCGATTGGACATTGTTGATGCAATCAATTGCTGGATAGAAGATAAAGCGCTGTAATATTTTCCCATCTCATGGTTGTCAACACAACTAATGGCCGTTCCACTGAAAATTTTTTTATTAAACCTAAATTACACAGTTGAATGAACTAAAGGATGTCCTTCTGGCATTGCTGCAGTTGGCCAATCAGAAGTACAACTTCTTCCCAATTAACCGGGCCCTGGGTCTACAGCAAGAGGAGGACGACAACGAGGCCCGTCTCCAGAAGATGATGTCATACATCACTTACCTGGTGACAACACAAAAGAAAGAGGCAAATGTATTTTGCTATCATTGTCTTCATTCTATAGTGGCATCAGTCTGGAAACCTTTTTTCCTAGGATCTTTCAACTGTCTGCAGAACCTGTCTAAATTCAACTCTCAACTGCCTGCAGAACCTCTCTAAATTCAACTTTTAACTGTGCAGAACCTGTCTAAATTCAGCTCTCAACTGCCTGCAGAACCTCTCTAAATTCAACTTTTAACTGTCTGCATAATCTGTCTAAATTCAGCTCTCAACTGTCTGCAGAACCTCTCTAAATTCAACTTTTAACTGTCTGCAGAACCTGTCTAAATTCAGCTCTCAACTGCCTGCAGAACCTCTCTAAATTCAACTTTTAACTGTCTGCAGAATCTGTCTAAATTCAGCTCTCAACTGTCTGCAGAACCTCTCTAAATTCAACTTTTAACTGTCTAAATTCACTAACAGTGAATTATTACTTACTAGTGTGTGTACATATAATCAAAATATTCTAGCTTGATATTGAAGGTGCTAGTATGTCATCTGCCACATTAGTTAAAATATTCCGGTAACTTAACACTAACATTCTTCCTGTGCTTTCACTCCCCACATAGGAGGCAGGGAGAGTGAGGGAAGAGGAGCAGAAACAACAGAAAGCTTGGGAGAAAGCACACCGCGGAGAGCCCAGACCACCCAAGAAGTAATGACCTTTTGAGCTGTGGCGCAGATCATTATGTCTCGTAGCAAAGGCGTCGATTCATCACGTTGTCTCCTGCCATTCAGCGTATAACTGACCGTTAAGTGGACAGGGCTAGCTGGTGACTGGACACGTCTGACCAGCACTTTGGACATGTCAGCATGCTTCAGTACCACCAGTGTGACAACATTTCGATGAAGTTTTCTATAAAGAAATTGAGTTGAATTATCTTTAAGTGTTTTTTTTTAAAATTGAGCAGACTTCCTGGACAGCATGATGAGAAAAAATATGTGAATGTACTCATATAAAGCTTTTTTATGTGATTATGGGTTTTAATCAGGACCTAGGGTGGTCAAACATTAACTCCTAGGTGTCGCCACGTGATAGTTGGTCTGTTTTCACACATTATGTCTCAGTCTCTACTGTCAACTCAAGTAGTGAGCCAATGATGGTGCAGTGTTTTAGGTCATGTTCAAGTTATTACTGTGTGCTACATATGTATATAGGTCACCCGTGTAACTTCAGTAACTATGGTTGCCATGCCAACTTCACACTAATGCTGATTTTACGTTGACCAACCCGGTCAGCATGGTTGACCAACCCAGTCAGCATAGATGACCAACCCAGTCAGCATGGTTGACCAACCCAGTCAGCATGGTTGACCAACCCGGTCAGCATGGTTGACCAATCCGGTCAGCACGGTTGACCTACCCGGTCAGCACGGTTGACCTTCCCGGTCAGCAAGGTTGACCTACCCGGTCAGCATGGTTGACCAACCCGGTCAGCATGGTTGACCAACCCGGTCAGCATGGTTGACCAACCCGGTCAGCATGGTTTACCAACCCGGTCAGCATGGATGACCAACCCAGTCAGCATGCTAATATTGCACCATGCAGATGAAACAATGTTTATATTTATCCAAAGGTCAGCATGCTAGCAGTGGGACAACATTGGCATTACATCAGCTGAGCCACACTAGTATTTGTTCACCACAGACTATGTTAGCCAATCAACTTTCATAAATGTAGCTAACCTTTTCCCTGCATTGGCCCGACTTGTGGGATGGTTGTCTCTGTCGTGTCAGATAATTTGGCTTTCTCTGCTAATTAACAGTGTGGGTTGTATTTTAACAGAAACTACCCAGATGTGGTGTCTTTTTCTCCAGTAGATCCTTTTGCCAAGTTTAAAAAACACCATTGTCCTCATAGATCAACATTATTACCTTTAGTTCATAATTATTAATTGAACAGCAGCTGTTATAATTAAGGTTCTTGATAAAATGTTGATAAATTTCCAGATGTTGTCTAATAAAAGAGGTCTGACACTAATGCTAGGTGTTGAAGGCTCACAAGTATCAGTCAGCACACTGAGGTTTTGTTTAATAAAACTTGTCTATTTTGTGAAACACTGTTTTATTCCATTACTGCTACTTTTCAATTTAGACTGAACATGACTGTTAAAACAAGGTTCAACTTCAGTTATTGTTGTCCTATACGCGTTACACGGCAGGCCCCTCTAGTATTCTGATACATTTCTACAATATATCTAATACGCTGCAAAGTAGATTTCAGTATAATGATGGTATTTTAGTACAACAGTAAACCATCAAAGTGTACAGTAACCACATGCTAGCTGTTGTTCCAAAGCACTATAGAATGTTCTATGCATAACATTTTGTAGTAGCAGATGGACAACATTGTGTAAATATTTCCAAATTCTGATCACACAGGTAAATATGCTGAAGGTTCCCAAACTGTACTTGTAGTGGCAACATGTAAATGAACAATTAAACACGAACCATTTACAATGCAATACAATTTAGTTTTTAAATGAAGCAGTTTCTATTATAATAAAAAACATAAATGTGTTCGCACGCACGCACGCACGCACGCACGCACGCACGCACGCACGCACGCACGCACGCACGCACGCACGCACGCACGCACGCACGCACAACTTAGAACGCACATATGACACCAATTACGTAACCATTGTGTACAAACACACACACACACGTTCATTGTTCAGAGCATATCAACTTGATAATAACTGCAATAGTACCTCTCCAGCGAACACCTGCTGTGTCCGGACAGTTTCTTAATGGACGAAGTGTTCCCCGTGTAGACATCACTCTTGTGAGTGGAAACGTTGTGAACCCGGAAAAAAGGCATTACATTATATATTTTCTTCCTTTTAAAGCGGGCTTTTCAAATGTCTAGTTTTTTTTTCTTTAAAATACATTATCAAAGAATAGGTATGAAAATGACGGAACGTGGTGGCGACATTTACTTGTGACTTCAGGGTGCAACTTATGTGCAATGTACATGATTTTCGAAAAGAAATCGCCCAGTTACAATTTGGTTGAGATAAACCTGTTTTCCAGAGAAGAAAAAATAATACCCTCAATACGCTTCATATATTTCAATATAACTGATAATTTGTGTAATGCAACAATATCATGACTGGTTTGCCTTTACGCCACTTCTTTGTGAATGTTGTTTTCATTATGGCCCGTTCGGAGACAGCATGCACTGTCTTCCTATGCAGTATTCGTTAGAACAACTGTAGCCAAATCAAAGTTGTCGTTGCCCGTCTGCCAAATTGCATATATGATATAGCACCGTGAATAAGTAATCGCTCTTCGCGTCACCAATTACATTTGGCAGCTTGACAAATTCTTGTCATTAACACTTAGAGGGTAGTTTTGAAGATCAATGCAACTAATTATATTTTACGTGGGTACCTATGTATCCTTGAAAATCACAAAGGAAACCATATTTAATTTTCATTTAATTCAACTGCTGCATTTAAACATTTAACATATTTTACATTGATGATTAATGAGAACTGACAGGAGTAACCAGTTCCCAGATAAAATAATGGCAATCTTATTGCACATCAATTCAATTATTTGAATGAGTTTCTTACATGGGGGTATTTCTTGCATTAAATATACCTTATTAGAAAATGAAATGCAACTATTACACTGCAACTATAGTCCAGTCCAGTTTTTTTAACTGCAGCAATTTAATGTTGGTGATCAAAACTTACTGCATCAAGCGCACTATACAGATACGTCAGAGACTGATAATATAGCGTACTTTTTAGAGCAACTGCAACCAAGTGTAGACGTTTATGTTATTATACAGATGGATATTTCTGCCACAGTTCCCGTTGATCAGATGAACCCTCCACCCTTCCGAGACTGTCCCCCTTAGATGAAGGGACACCATCACTGCAACTTTCTTTCAAAGTAAATAATAATACATTAATGTCCATGACTTGAACAATGAAAAGTCATGAATACCACACATTATGGCCTTCGACAAAGTTTTTCTCTTAAATATCGTTATAATTTAAATGAGATTGATCGTTGCTTAGCTGGAAGTATTTACTGCACTAAACATATATTTAAATGTAATTACGCTTGATGTTTTAATCTTCTAAGCGAGATAATTATATGAATTATACTGACATTAAGTAATATATGTATTGCATAGAATATAAATGTAACTTTAAATAATCTTAAATTACAATATGTATTTTTAGTAATCGAATTGCGCGGTGGCTATGTGGTAGTGCTTTCGATATTCGGTAGAGGGGGCGAGGGTTCCTCATATTGTTGTTTTGAGACGGGCAATTTCGTTCACCCCACATTGTCTTTGTCTTTGTGTAGATACAGTAAAAGTCGCTCGTCCTTTCTACCTGGTGTATATGTTATATCCCATTCGGAGAAAGGGAAACAGATATATCTTGGACTCACTAACTCTAGAGTAGGACCTCTTGGAAATTAAATAAATAATCAATTATACATCAATTGGTTTAGCACATATTTATTATGTATTTGACTTTTAGTTGCTACATTTTTCATAGTTTTAAAAGCGGTTTTATTTCATGCAAGGTTGCAAAATAGAGCCGTGTCCACCGCGCCAGGCTGTCCAGCTTATTTTATTAATTATTTTATTATTAAGATGTATTGCCACGGACTATGCATGACAACGTATTTTGGTAAGTTGTTCCATTATAAACTTCACATGATAATAAAACGCTTTGCTTCAATGTACAAGCAATGTCAAAACACAATGTTGATTAGTCAGGAGAACCTCCAGTGAGTATCTAATGTCGGCTGTGCAAGCCCAGTACTCTATGTACGTATTCTGCTTAATACGTGCTGCATTCAGTACAAGCAGGTGAATGATACAAAAGTAACACGAAACATAGTGGGTAAAATAAACTTTATGTGACAAGAAACATATGTTAGCAAAGAGTAAATGTATCATTTCGAAACGCTATTAGAAAGGTTTTCACTACATAGTCATATTGGTTAGACTAATACAAGTTAGTAACGGTATCTTTGAGTCAGTTATACGACATTAGTAGAAGTTGTACGTTGTTTGGTCGTACGAAGTACACGGCGCTTTCATGTATTCCAAGGTCGCTCTAAGGCAGGTGTCATGCTGTCTACGGCGTATATGAGACGGAATCTCTCTGCTTGAGCTCAACACTCCACTGACTGAAATAAAACGTGTAACTGTATTTCCCAAATACCACGTGAAGAGAGTGAATTTGAGAAACAGTATTTGCCAAATGTCGGCACTATGCCCAATTTGGCAAGTTTCAATATCGACATAAGACAAATAAACGTCAATTGTGAATGGCCTAGACCTGGGAAGGAGGAAGGGAGGAAGGGAGGGAGGGAGGGAGGGAGAGAGGGGAAGAGATGGAGGGAGGAGAACGGGAGGGAGTGAGAGAGGGAGGAAGGGAGAGAAGGAGGAGGAAAGAAGGTTGGGAGACAACGTGAATACAGCATATGTATTTGCGCATTGAACTGAAGGAAATGTCACTATATAAATATAAAGTTGTTATTACAGGATAAATAATAGGGTTCGTACATGACGGACAGGGACGGACTATGGCGCCCCCTAGAACTCTACTTACCATAGGTGGTAGACACGATATGATCGGAGCATGCATTGACCCGAAATATCTTATTAAAAAAAACAATGAAAATCTTATCGAAACCTTTAATAATTAATTAAGCAGTACGTCGAAATGTTATGCTTACTCGCAAGATCACCAAAGTCTGTAGATGCATACAAAAGCAACCGTGGCACATAGTCGTTGGACGACAGCAAAAATCGTCGCATTTATCCCCAAGACACCTTAAAAAAATTAGGACACCAATAGTTACTTGTGTTGTCTACTTATGTATCTACAATTAACACTACCGCTAATTAAACATGATATACATCAACAATATAATTGTTCAGACCGCATTTATATGTGCGTGGACAAAACGAGATGAACATGTTGGTGGCATAGAAATATGTGGATACGGTATTAAATG
Source organism: Lamellibrachia luymesi (assembly GCA_009193005.1). NCBI lineage: Eukaryota > Metazoa > Annelida > Polychaeta > Sabellida > Siboglinidae > Lamellibrachia > Lamellibrachia luymesi. The sequence goes on from SDWI01002291.1 coordinate 24,821, forward strand.
CAGACAGTTAATATGATATTCCCATAATTTACCCAAAATAGTTACAACATGACCACCCCCGTGATCGTGCGACACCATAAGAGGTCATGTTAATCATCGATGACGACAAAGAGGGCGAACCGTAAGCGTCGCATATATTTTCTGCGTGACTGCAGCTTATCGGCTCACTTTGTTTACGTCACTTACTTCTTTTTTACTGCAAGCCTCGCTCAGTTATTATATAATTATCGGCTCATTTTGTTTACATTACTTACTTACTTTCTTTCTAGCGCAAACCTCGCTGAATGACATCATCTAAACAATGTCAATACAATGTGATACAATAGGCACACGCAGTGTACGTTACAGATAATGTTATACTCTAATATTTACAGTATAAGCTTAAGAACAAAGTATACGCACATGTGGAGAACACGAATTTTACTGCGATCTTCGTAAATACTTTACTCGACATTCTCTAATGTAACATATCTTCCCTAACAAGCTACTGAAAAAAAATAAAAATATATATATACATATATATAT
>SDWI01002291.1:31325-41670 GCA_009193005.1 Lamellibrachia luymesi
CACGCTATAGGGTAGTTGGATGCAACAAAAGAAAGTTGTTGAACAGCCAATTTAAAATTATCAATCTCGCATGCTTCGAAGTTGTCCCTTGGATTTTAAACGTTGTTTGCTCTATAATTACTTTAATATAAGAGTAATTAAATATAAATGCATATTTAATGCTGTCAATATATCCAGCTACCATCAATCAAATTCAAATAGTAATTTCATTTAAATAAAAACCAGTCTTGCGAAACAATATGCTGCAATATTGACGCCGCGTTGATGTAGTCATTAAGGATACAGTTGGTGCAACGACTACGCCACAGGAAGACACTGCGCGCTGTCTTCGTACGGGCTATAATTAAATTAACATTCACAAATTAGTGACGTAAAGGGAAACCGGTCACATTGTTTTTTACCTTCTCTGCAAAATACTACAAAAAACTACCAAATTGTAACCGAGCGATTTCATTTCAAAAATCAAGAAACTCAGGTAAATGCTACTCTGACATAATTTGCCAAATAAGCATCGCCGCCATTGTCAACCATTTTGATTACATTCCTTAATAATGTATCTTGGAAACTTGACAATAAATGTGTAAGTCTGCTTTACTCAGCAGCGCACCAATTATGCTTTTATCCACGTTCAGCAGGCGTCGGCTCACGAGATTGGCACTTACAAGGGGAAACACGTGAATAGTTCAACATATAGCACTTCGCTGGTCAGAGGGTAGGGACAACAGTATCTATTATCAAGGTAAATTGTATAATCAATTAATGGCCATTAAGATTGAACATCCATTGCAACATTATTCGTCAAAACGTGTTGATAACTCTATGTCCATACATAATTTCCATCTCTATCATGAGCAACTAATCATCTGGAGCTTATTAATGAGTAATTTTTAACATAGGTCCCCATTTATTATTGCTTGATTGTAGTACTTAAATGATAAACCAATATTGATTGCCATTCAACTTATTCATATGCAACTAGCTCACATTGTACTTGCAAATACCTAGGCTTGCGTAACGTCAAGGTGATGGAAACTGTCACTTATTTTGGTGACTTTGTCAGACCCAAGGGACATCTTCTATGAGTAAAACAATATACTTCATTACATTGGTAAAGATTCCGCGTGAATTCTTATTTTTCTTAGAGTTTTGTCATATTTTGATCAATTATACTGCTACATTAATTATATAACTATATTATCAGATATGTATAAACATATTGACCCGTATTCAAAAGATAATTTTCATTATGACATTCTTACGGACAAATATGCTTTTGTCAGGTAAAATAGTATTAATCGTACATCCTATATTTTTTTCTTTTTGTAATGGTCAATTAGTCGTTACCCATGTTTCCAGTCATGGTGAGCTCATATAAATACTCTCTGACACCCTTATCCATGTCTTCATTTCTATTAGTCAACATGATATATGAAATATATTGTCAGTCTCATCAAGCATGATCACATCATTCATGATATCAATGCCATTTATTATAATTGAAAGTCGTATTTAATGAGGAAGATACCATGAAGTCCTCAATTTACTTAATAGAAATCAGTTGCGCGCGTTCTAATTGGCCAATTTGATTTGCTCCACGTTGTCCCTGTTCAATAGTTTGCTTAAATGAGTACCTGGCAATATAGTTGCAATTGCTACTTGAGATGCCTTTGTCCAGGACGCAGATGGGAAACTGCTATTTAAAATGTCGTCTTCAGTAAAAATCCTTAATCGAGGTTGTGCACGTAATCGCTGTTTTTCTGTCATTGCGAACGATAACTTAGTTGGGACGCCCAGGCGGTTGATGTGACATTTTGATGGATGATGCACGTGCGCCTATACCTTTTGATCTTCACATGGTTCTACCGATTCGGAATACTTCATTAATCGAGCACAATAATAAATTAAGTTATGCACTTCATTGTTTGAAGCAACATTATATTATATAGTATTGCCATAAGAAGTAAAACTGTTTTGTGGGAAATGTGGTGCAAACTAACTTTGTTATTTGAATAAACCAAACCACAATAGACTGCGCTTAGCAAAATCACAGACAACAAAACCATCCATTTAGTAGAATCAAAATGGCTGGAACGGAATCATTTCCTATTGACGTTGTGCTAAAGTGCGCAACTTAACACATTTGCTATACGCCCGCGCTTATTATATTTAGATAAACAAAACAAATGAATGTATTTCTTTGTAGCACGAAATAACAGGGTTGTTTGGTTGTAAAGAAAACGGTTTGACTTTTTATCAAGATTAGTGATGAGAAAAAAGTATGTATTGTTTAGGTAAATCTGCCCATCTCATCCTGCTTCTCACCAATGTTCCTGATAGGCTGCGTTGCATCCCAACCTCTTCTCTCAGGTCGTTCATCCTTCTTCTATCCACCCTATGGTTTTTGTTATTCGACTAACCCAGTCATTATCACACACTTGCAGCTTATGTTGTTCTTATTCTGTCAACGCCAACTGTCTCCAGACCATACAGGCATGCTGATGTAACACATGTTCTCAGGACTTTACCTTTCAGTTTTTTTTTTCTTTTCTGTCCAACATGACTCCCTCTACCTTTATCCAAGCATTTGTTCCCGCTTGTGTCCGACGTCGCACTTCTGCCGCTGAATGCCCATCCTCCGTAACCATTCCTCCAAGGTACACAAAGCCATCCACTTGTTTGATCTCCTTACCATCCAACCTGATGTTCAACTCATCTCTCTGGTGTCCAACCCACATCATTTCTGTCTTCTGTAGGCTCATTCTCAGTCCGTGCTTCTCGAATACCCCCTTCCATTCCTCCAACACTTCCTGTAGGTCTTGTTTGCTTTCTGATATTATGGCCAGATCATCTGCATTCATCATCTTCCTGAGAATTTCCTTCGTGCTGATCTTCCTGTTGATTATTTTCATCACCATGATAAACAGTAAAGGGCTAAGAGCACTTCCTTGCCGTAAACCGATGTTAACTGGAAACTCTTCTGACAACCCAGATCCAACCAAAACTCTTCCTTTTGTTCTCTCATACATTGCTTCCACCATCCTGGCTTCTGCTTCTGACACTCCTATCCATCTCATTGTTGCCAAAACCCTCTCTCTAGGGACTGTGTCATAGGCCTTCTCCAAGTCCACAAATCCCACTGCTATTCTCCGTTGCATCTCCAACCTCTTCTCTACCATTTGTCTTAATGCAAACATCCCATCAGTCGTCCCTCTGTCCTTTCTGAAACCCTGTTGTTCTTCACCCAAGTCTTGTTCTACTTTCTTTCGGATCCTCCCACCCAGGATCCTCTCAAGCAGCTTCATGATGTGATTTAGAAGTGTGATGCCTCGGTATTTCCATGGGTCTTGCACATCTCCCTTCTTCTTCCATATTGGGACATTTAGCCCTGGCCGCCACACCTCTGGTACTTTACCTTGCCTCAAACATGTATTCATCAGCCTCTTTGTCCAGCTGATTCCATAATCCCCCGCTGCCATTACCATCTCCACACGCATCTCATCGATACCAGGTGCTCTTCCCTTCTTCATCCCGGTTTTCATCTCTGTATCCGTAATATCAGTTAACTCCACTTTCCCCTCTTCTGATAATTCCAGATTGTTGTTATTTCTTTCCTGGTTCAGTAGATCCTTGAAGTAGCTTTCCCTGACCTTCAGCACTGCCTCTTGTTCTGTCAATAACTTCCCATTTCTATCCTTGATCACCGTCCCACCCTTCACGTCCTTACTATTCTCATCCCTGTCTCGGGCCATTTTGTATACCATCTTATTTCCACCATCCTCATCTAGTTTGCTATATGTGTCTGCTTCAATATCTCTCCTCGCCTTATCAACAGCTCTTTTTGCCGCTCTGTTCTTCTGCCCGTATATGTGTATCATCCTTGCATCCGGTTCATTTCCTCTCTCCTTGGTCTTCTCAATTTCTTTCCAGGCTTCCTACTGCCTTTGCAACCTTGCTTGTCCACCATCCTTGGTTACTACTCATTGGCATTCCGCCCTTTCCTGATGTTCTTCCACATAGCTCCTCTGCAGCTGCCACAAATGCTTCTTTGTACTTTTTCCACTTTTCCTCCAAACCACCAACTTCTTCACTGAGCTCTTCATACTGAACCGTCATCCGCTCCTTGTATTCAACAGCGACGTCGTCTTTGCACCTCCACTACTTAACAGTCCTGCGGCCCACAGTCTTAGTTTGTTTCTTCTTCTGCATACACACAACGAACACCACTGGCTTGTTCTGTGTCGTGACATGCTCTCCAGCCACATCTTTACAATCCTTAATCTTCCATAGCTGCTGGTTCCGGACTATCACTAGATATAGCTACTCTTAAATTGCAATAATTACATAGCAAACCATATTTAATATTAAAATGAAATAATAAACTTATGTATTTAAGCATTTAATACACATTAGGTTGATGATGAATCAGAACTGACCGAAGTAACCAGTTTCCAGACACCATAACGGTAATTATTTACACTGATAACCTTTGGTTTATATTGGATTATTGTCCAATTATATGTATAATTGTTAAGTAGATTCAGTTCGATATTTATCGATTGGCAGTCTCAAGTTGTAGAGATACTGGATTTTACTTTATTATGGCAGTCATGATATGCGTGGATTTGTTCATTGATTTATATTGTTTTACATGTTGGTGGATTGTTGTCCAATTATATGCATAATGTAAGTAGATTCCAATTTAATATTACCGATTTGCAGTATTGATTTATAGAAATGTTTTACTTTGTTTTAGCAAACATATCCGTAGTTCCATCAACTGATTTGATTTTACCGCAAGTCGGTTATGTATTGAAATTTGCCCTAATTATTTGATATACTGCTATTCTATTGTCGTAGCCTTGACACATCATTGGACATGGTTGCATTAATATGTGCAGGCCTAGTCTTCCAAGAGACAACGATGTTGCAGTTTGGTGATGTATGGAACGCATACAATTGTGCGTTCAAATACTAGTATGTATATTCATTCATACCTATATTTATTTATCTGACCATAGTGCTGCGGTTTATTTGGCAATGTTGCAAATGCGTACTAAAAAGCAACCAGCAGCGAAGCACGTCACGGGAACGCACACAGGGAAGCTGCTTCGTAGAGAAGAGAGTGTCATTACTTCTGCAGAACTCATAGCAGCTGCTTCGACGTATGCTGCCAGCGCACAGGCGGTTGCTGCTGCGGTCACGCCTCACCTGGTGCAGTCGGGGCGTCTACTGCCAGCATTGGTAAGGACAGTGCTGCCAACACGTGTAGTGACGCTGCCAACGATGGGACTTGCCCGAGCGAGACGACTACCGTGTCGACATCTCATCGGTCTGTGCCAATACCGTCGACCAGCACCACTGTCCCACCAATGCCGTCGACCACAACCCCTGTCCCATCAATGCCGTCGACCAGCACCACTGTCCCGCCAATGCCGTCAACCAGCACCACTGTCCCGCCAGTGCCGTCAACCAGCACCACTGTCCCGCCAATGCCGTCGACCACCACACCTGTCCCATCAATGCCGTCGACCAGCACCACTGTCCCGCCAATGCCGTCGACCAGCACCCCTGTCCCACCAATGCCGTCAACCAGCACCACTGTCCCGCCAATGCCGTCGACCAGCACCACTGTCCCGCCAGTGCCGTCAACCAGCACCACTGTCCCGCCAGTGCCGTCGACCAGCACCACTGTCACATCAATGCCGTCGAAGAGCACCACTGTCCCACCAATGCCGTCAACCAGCACCACTGTCCCGCCAATGCCGCCGACCACCACCCCTGTCCCATCAATGCCGTCGACCAGCACCACTGTCTCGCCAGTGCCGTCGACCAGCACCACTGTCCCGCCAGTGCCGTCGACCAGCACCACTGTCACATCAATGCCGTCGAAGAGCACCACTGTCCCACCAATGCCGTCGACCAGCACCACTGTCCCGCCAATGCCGTCGACCAGCACCACTGTCCCGCCAATGCCGTCGACCAGAACCGCTGTGATAGTGACTTGGACGCTCTACTCAACGGCCTCCTCGGTGATCGGAAAAGCCAGACAGATAGCTCCTAGGCTAGATCCCATTCCAGCATTAATACCAGCTCCATTGAAGCCAGAAATGCTGCTAGCTTAGAGCACCAACTAACGAGAGCATCACGTTGCGCAAGTATATCACTTCGGTCTGTCCTGGCACTAGGACCTTCCCTGTCTCACGCAGTAATCTTGCAGGATTCCTTACACACGTGTTCGCTGCAAATTATGCTTCCTCGACTGTCTTAACAATATCAACTATATCTTACAGCCTCAAAATAGTTGGGTTGGTTGACCAAGCAGGTAACTTCTACATGAATAAATAATTGCTAGTAGGAATACATAGAAATAAATACAATTGATTTGAGGCGGCCAATTGATCTGCAAATGTTAGGTCAATTTGTCAGTACGAGTAAAGCAGTAAAGCAGTAAATCCTGTCGACTTTACAAAATCATGTGTGGCCGCAAAGTATATGCTAGCATTTAATGGATTCTTGAGAATCGGATAAATTACTGTACGGGCGGGTGTGCTGGTCGAACATGTAATACAAAGGAGTGATTTAGAGATTGTGCCAGGGCACAATGGCGCGAACAAAACTTCTCTGCGACTCACGATCAAGCATGCCAAACACCATCAGGTTAGCAGGCCCATTGTGCTCGAAATAACTCCCAAGTCCACGAACTGCCCCGTGGCATACATATGTCGTTATTTACACACTCGTGGCTTACCAGCAGGACCGGTCTTTATCTTCGCCGACAAGAGCTCTATGTCAAGAACTTAATTCGCATCTCAACTGTCAACCGTCTTTCACAAGCAGGTTACGACTCTGGTCTTTACAAGTGCCACTCATTTCGCATAGGTGCCGCAACTACTGCCGCAACAAGGGGTTTAACTGATAGGCACATTCAAATTATGGGCAGATGGAAATCTTCAGCCTATAGGCGCTACATTCGCATTCCTATGATGCAGTACCGAAGCGGTATAGCCATGTGAAGATCAAAAGGTATAGGCGATACGTTCATTATCCATCAAAATGTCACATGAACCGCCGGTGCGTCCCAACTAATTTATCGTTCACAATGACAGAAAAGCAGCGAGTACGTGCACAAACTCTATTAAGGGTTTTATTGAAGGCTACATTTTAAATAGGAGTTTCCAATTTTATTCCAAATAACGAACTATTTTATAGTGGTATTCTGCGCAGTTTGCTCAAATAGAATTTAATCTTAACTTTGCTTTATCAATAAGTTGTCAAAATGAAATACTATTTTAATGCGAAATTGCTATGACATTGGTTTAATACATAAAGCAAATAAGTTGTTAGAGCACCATAGAGAATGTAGGAACGTTCAAAGCGTTTACACTGCACCCTCTGACAAAATTTACACCCCACCCCTTGGCAAACCTTACACTCCACGCCATGGCAGAAATAACACTCCACCCCCTAGCACACCTTAAACACCGCCCCCATGCAAACCTTACACTCCACCCCCTGGGATACCTTGGACTCCACCCCTGGCATACCTTACTCTCCACCCCATGGCAGATTTGTTCCTTCCAGCACCAACTCGACGTCTCTGGGAAGCAATCAGCCACGCTGTAAATACTGCGCGATAGGTATTTTATACTTCACTATGTATTCAACCAACCATTCCCATATATTTACATATCGCACTTTTCAGCCATAACTGTTCAAACGCGATTTCCAAGTTCATTAATTAATATAAAACCAATTCCTAAATACTGAAAACAAATTCCATTCAGTAAGAGTAAAAATTATCATATTGTTTTCAAAAACCATTAACACTCCAGCTAACTTAATCTAGAAACGGAGAAGACTTTGTTCCCCATCTGCATCTAGGACAAAGGCATCTCAAGTAGCAAACCGTGGTACTCATTTATGCAACATAGTGAACTGCTATGACTATATTGCCAGGTACTCATTTATGTAACAGGGTGAACTGGGACGACGTGGAGCAAATCAAGTTGCCCAATTAGAACGTGAACAACCGCTTTCTATAAAGTAAACTGAGGACGTCATGGTGTCTCCCTCAATAAATACGACTTTCAAATTATAATTTGACCAGGACGAAGATGGGGAAAAAGCCTTGATAATTTTTAATCTACTCAATGGATTGTTTTTCAGTATTTAGGAATTGGTTTTATATAAATTAATGAACTTGGAAATCGCCTTTGAACAATTATGACTGAAAAGGGCTATCAATAAATACATGGGAATGGTTGAAGGAATACATAGTGATGTATAACATACCTCTCGCGCAGTATTTTCAGCGTGGCTGATTGCTTCCCAGAGACTTCGAGGTGCTCGAATTGATGTGATGTCTGCCAGTGGGTGGAGTGTAAAGTTTACCAGGGGTGGAGTGCAAGGTATGCCAGTGGGTGGAGTGTAAGGTCTGCCAGGGGTGGAGTGCAATGTATGCCAGTGGGTGGAGTGTAAGGTCTGCCAGAGGGTGTAGTGTAAGGTCTGCCAGGTGGTGGAGTGTAAGGTCTGCCAGGTGGTGGAGTGTAAGGTCTGCCAGAGGGTGGAGTGTAAGGTGTGCCAGGTGGTGGAGTGTAAGGTGTGCTAGGTGGTGGAGTGTAAGGTCTGCCAGGTGGTGGAGTGTAAGGTGTGCCAGGGGGTAGAGTGTAAGGTGTGCCAGGGGGTAGAGTGTAAGGTCTGCCAGAGGGTGGAGTGTAAGGTGTGCCAGGGGGTAGAGTGTAAGGTCTGTCAGGTGGTGGAGTGTAAAGCGCTTTGGACATTTCTACATACTGTATGGGCTATATAAGAACTGCTTTGCGTTATCCATTAAACCAATTTCATAGCAATTTGGCATTATAATAGTATTTTATTTTGACAACGTATTGATAAAGCAACGTTAAGATTAAAAACTGATTAAGCAAATTGCGCAGAATACCAGTATAAAATAATTCGCTATTTGGCATAATCTTTGAAACTCCTATTTAAAATGTCGTCTTCAGTAAAAACCCTTAATAGAGGTTGTGAACGTACTCGCTATTTTTCTGTCATTGTGAACGATAACGTAGTTGGGACGCCACAGCAGTTGATGTGACATTTTGATGGATAAAGCACGTGCGCCTATACCTTTTGATCTTCACATGGTTCTACCGATTCGGAATACTTCATTAGTCGATCATAATAATAAATTCAGTTCATGTACTTCATCGTTTGAAGTAACATTATATTATATAATATTGCCATATGAACTAAAAAGGTTTTTGTGGGAAATGTGGTGCAAACTAACTTTGTTATTTGAATTAATCATACTACAATAGACTGCGCTTAACAAAATCACGGACAACAAAACCATCCGTTTAGTAGAATCAAAATGGCTGGGACGGAATCATTTCCTATTGACGTTGTGCAAAAATGCGCAACTTAACACATTTGCTGTACGCCCGCGCTTATTATATTCAGATAAACGAAACAAATGAATGTATTTCTTTGTAGCACGAGGGTTGTTTGCTTGTAAAGAAAACTGTTTGACTATTAGTCAATATTAGTGATGATAAAAAAGTATGCATTGTTCGGGTAAAATGGTAAACATTACATTAATAAATATTATTGATTTTATTTGTCGCAACGCAGACAAGTCTTCGCGATAATGTTGTAACTGCGTTGCGATTTTCGTCTTAATCAGATGAATTGTTGGTCACCGATACCAATTCATGTTGATCAAACGAACCCTCCAACCTTCAATTCCTAGATACCATAATGGCATTTTTTTATAAACTATGTAATAAAAATAAATCTCCGTAACTTCACTAATGCGACATCATGAATGCAGCATATTGCGCCCTCTTTATGTCTAAATGAGATTACTATTTGCATTAGATTGGTGGTAGCTGAATATACTGACAGCACTAAATAAGCAATTCATATAGCTACTCTTAAATTGCAATAATTACATAGAAAACCATATTTAATATTAAAATATAAGAATATACTTATGTATTTAAGCATTTAATACACTTTAGGTTGATGTTTAATCAGAACTGTCCGAAGTAACCAGTTTCCAGACACCATAACGACAATTACTTACATTGATATTTCATTTTACCACCCGTTGGTTGATATTGGATTATTGTCAAATTATATGTATAACTGTTAAGTATTTTCCAGTTCGATATTTATCGATTGACAGTCTCAAGTTGTAGAGATACTGGATTTTACTTCATTATGGCTGTCATGATATGTGTGGATTTGTCCACTGATTTATATTTTCCACATGTTGGTGGGTATTGGATTGTTGTCCAATTATATGCATAATGTAAGTAGATTCCATTTCGATACTACCGATTTTAGT
>SDWI01002292.1:0-10703 GCA_009193005.1 Lamellibrachia luymesi
AGAAAAAACAAGCTGATATCCGTGAATTTCAACACAATCAGGTGACTGATTTTGAAATGTTTGTGCGATCTGCAGAATAGCCACTGTGCTGGTATTCGGAGAATTAAGGGGTCAGACGACAAATACGAGTTTGCAACATAAGTGTTACATACGAAAGTAGTGCTTAAAAATATGCAATTTAGCCGTTTTCAGTTACTTTGCTTGCATAGAAGTAACTGTATTCAGCCAGAAAGGTGGGATTTTTTTTAATGTCGGACCTTTGGCAGTGATATGTTGCGGAATGAAGCGGATATGTAGGCGCGTATGTATTTAAGTAGTAACATTCCCGAAATACCGGTGCTACAGGAAGAGGATTCGAACCCGTGTTCTCTCGATTGAGAGTGCGGCGTTTTAACCCCTTCACCACCGCGCCCCGCAGGGTAAACAGACTCGGTCTATGTGGAACTGAGGTAGAACTATCCTGAGCGAAAGGTTTAGTCCAAGGTTTAAAATAGTGTCGAGAAGTGGCATATTTGTTTCAGTGGTCTTCGCGGTTGTGGGTGTGCTCCTTGCTGTCTCTGGTAAATCTTATGTTTCCCTCCTGCAAATGTCACTATGCTCATTCACAAGTGGAAAATGCACAGATCAAACCGTTACAATCGTTATTGACAACGTAAAGTTAACGCCAACACAAAACGCAGTTCAATGCGTTTTGAAGCTCGGTTCAATGTTACAATAACTCTATCGTAGGTTGTAAAGTCAGTTGTAACGAAGCAGCACAGCCTCTCGTCACACGCCGCACAATCACCTCTCATTTCCGCAAATATGCCTAAAGCTTAAACACACTTCGGCGAATCTCGATAACCCTGATGAACATATCAAACCAACAAAGCACAACATCTTTCCGAATGTGGCTTTCTCAGAATATGAGGTCAACTAGGCTTATCTTTCACACCATTGGAGGTCACAGTCAGGGTATTCGTCGCCGGTAGTTATTGCAGGAGTTGTTCGAAATAAAATAACTGTTCGTCGCTTTTACAGAATAAACAGAATCACATACAAGATACAATCTCCGAATTTGTTACTCAATGTTGACGCATTTTTGTTGCTGGGTCCGAGGTCTTAAACCCGAAACATGGGCGTTAAATGGCTCGATCTAACTGAGAAGCATTTAACAAAGCAGCCATCCAAAGTCTCCAATAAAATCCACAATGTGGTCTTTAATCAATGTTTCTAATAATGTGCACACAACTGATGTTAAACACAGTTGTCTGTAATTGTTTGACTTGTTCCTCGATCTCTGATTAAATAGTAACGCATGCAGAGTTGTTGGAAGGGCGACGATATTTAGCGGGTGCGTTGATAGATTATACTGTGACTCTGTGACATGCAACAAAGTTACTGTATCGAGTTTCAAAATGTAGTGAAGTGAACTTCGGAAAGCATATATTACATGAAACATGCCGGTTATTCGAATCCTTATTTAATATATGGGTTATGAATTTAATGTGGGTTTTGAATGATTAATTTATTTAGCATTAATTTGTGCATATATACAATTGAAACATTGTCAAGCACATAGGGGAAGGTTTGGTAACTTAAGACACTTTTCTCACATTGATATTCTGGAGCCGTATGACTACATATTCGGTGTTTGTAAAGTTGTTGTAAAAGTTATCGTGGTAGACTATGACGATGGGCATTATCGCAGACGTAGGTTGTTTACTTTTTCAATGCGTACGAGGATAAAATATTCCCCAAATAGCTCGTAGATAGTATGGCCGTAGGTGATCATATTAAACAGGATGGTTCCAGATGCAATAGTCACAGTCACGGTCATTACTTCCGGCAAATCTTTCAATAATTTTGCAACTCTACGTTACGCAAGCATGCTCGCAAGCACGTACGCAAGCACGCACCCACGCACGCACGCACGTACGCACAAAACATACTTTTTAATACGTACCTACACACTCAGACATAACATTATCATGTTTTGTTCTTTTCTTTGAATAATTTAATTGGTTTGACCTACTGAGTCAGTTTAATTTTAGTTTACAAGGTGGCTCCTCGATAGCGACTATGAAAGTCTTAGAGGAGTTTGTTATTGACATTTATATATGCCATATTTATCATATTTTTATACACTTATACTATGATAACACAGTTATACTATGATAAGTAAACTTATAATTTGACATGGATATACGTATCATTTTAAATGTCTCAGATACTTTCCGTTCTCATGTTTATACAAACACGTTCTAGAAACAGCTTCAAACAATGACCTCTTTTCCTTTCTTTATCTCACTGTCTCTATGCAGCTTGACAATGTTTAGATTTAACAAGATTTAACAAGATTGCCATCTCGAACAACAAGTTCCAGATGGCAAGTGGACAAGGAAGCCATTGGCTTATCGAGAGTCCAAACATTTTCTCATCTATGTTTAGCCCGCCCTTATCAGATATCTGTCAATTCTATTTTTAAACATATTCACNTCACCTCCCTTATCGCCTTTTGTAATTTTAATGTTAGATACATCACTGTCATACTTTCCTTGAAGTAGTTTATAAACCTCAATCATATCGCCACGTGTCGTCTATATGCAAATATGGAAAGTTTCAATCTCCCAAATCTACCCTGGTAAGTTGCATGTCTCTGCACATTTTCTATGGCGTCTTTCTATTTCTGTTGATAAGGTGACCATATATGTTGCATAATTTAAATGATGCCTAACTAAACCTTTCTATAACAAAATGTGCCCTCTAGCATAAGGGATCAGAAGACGGACGCCATCTTGAATTATGCCCTTAGTTCAAGGTGGATTCACCGGGATTTTTATTATGTTACTCTAGACCCTTTCAGGAATCTGTGGTGCAAAAATAATTTTTTTTTCATTGAACTTTTAAGTTCCATGGTATTGTTGCCTAAAACTCTAGGAATAATTATCGTTGACAGTATTTTGTGTAGTAATGCTATGTGTAACAAGTGATAAAATACATCTCTCAGCCTACCAACCCTTTAAGCCACTCCGCCAGCCGTCCAGTTTGAATTTACAATCAAGTTGTGGAAGTAGTGAAAGGGTGAGTGGCGCCCCTGGTGGGGAATGTAGTGGCAGTTGTGGTATGGTGAATGGCACCCCCTAGTTGGGAGTGTGGTGGCAGTGGTGATAATGTGGGTGGCGCCACTGTTGGGGAGTATCCGTACAGGTCTGCGTTGAGTGTCAGTTTCGTTGTAAAACCAGGAATTTTTTTATCCTGCCGGAGATTAAATAAAGGAAGGATTGCAGCGCACAATATTAAATATCTTGAAACATGAAGGTCTTAAGGATGGCATTGATATAGCCACTATTTTGCTATATAGTAACCCTTTAATCTGTGGAGTCATGCTTCAAGAAATTGGTTAAAAATGGAAGCGATTAACTTTGAAAAAGATATGTCAACATTGCTAATAAAACTATCCTTTACAATACCTGATACATTCAACTGTGCTGTTTATCTTTGAGTGCTCTCTAACTAATTTTATTTTCGTCCATGCAGATCTCATGATGCTAATGCATCGAGATTCAACATATTTTAGTTTCTGCCCCCGAAACGATTAGGTGTGGGTTTGCCGGAGGCTATTGTAACACTGTATGTTCAGCCACGCGAGTCGGCTGCCATATATATGCGTTCGAACGTACATGCATACTCAGATGCATACAAACTTACCTGCATATATATATATATATATATATATATATATATATATATATATATATATANTATATATATGTATGAACGCACGCACTCGTGGATGCACACACACAATCATTTGCACTGAAAAAAAAACATGCGTAAATGCAAACAATGTTCCTTATTTAGATATAAATATATCGACCAATCAAATTCTCTGTGGTTGGCTGGTCGTGTCAATACGTACAACGGCATATCATAATGTAGTACAATACATAGCTTGACAGGCATACATTCAGTACGGTTCAGTTCGCTGGTTAAGCATTTGTTCAAGTACTATAGTACCAATGGTGGCGCATTAGGTCCTTGTGGAGTTGGCCTTGTAGGAGACGGTAGAGTTGTATGCTCGTTATGCAATATACTTTGTTATCTGGCTTGGCGGAGCCGTGGCGTTGGATGACGCTGTGGATCCTTCCAATGGAAACGACCGGAAGTCGTCGCTTGAGTTGGCGCCGTAGACAGAGTTGTAGTAGCCGACGCTGTTGTAGGCGGGCGGCAGGGACTCCTGGTGTGGAAGCGCCTTCACCGGCAGTGGTCCTGCCGCTGCGGCTCACTGCAGGTTGGTCCTAGGTGGCGGGGCTCCAGAGTACACGTGCACGTCTTGTCATTTGTACGTGACGTTCGACACAATTGCGGATTCGTACGGCGACTCTAATGACTCGTTCGGTGCCGTCCGGCGCTGTCTATTTTTGTTCATGTTCCGTAGTTTCATGACAAGTTGAACTCCCACAATCAGAAACAGAAGAACAATAAAGCCAACGAGGCCGACGACGAGAGTAGATTTCTTGGCTGAAACACACGGCACTTTATACACTACACTAATTGATATATGATGAAATTGTGACATCGGCTGGCTATTTGTGAACGACACGGGTTTAAGGTGCATGCAATAGAAATTAAAACGCACTATAAAGTAAACAATGTATATAAAAACATGTATAGACTGTGCATGCTTAAACAAATAATTTGCTTGCTAAACGCGCACGCCATTCTGGCAAGAATTTTAAACTCGAAAACATAAATAATAAAGATGGTTATGAAGTATGGATATATGGACTTGACATAATGCGAACAACTCTCGATATTATTGTGACGCAGAACCATTAAATAAACGTTCTGCCCAATTTATTATGGGAAAACAATGACACCCAACGTAAATTCGTTTTTAATAACATTACATAGTGGAAGTTGAGGAATTAGCATTGGCAATGCAAACTTAAATTGCTTCCCATGTTGATTTTTAGACAACCAAATATATGAAGCGAGAAGGTAACATTGTTCAAATATAAATTATGAAAAGATTTGTCCGCGTATTCAGCTGATAAATAATAATTCGAATGTAAGCATGATGCTTTGGAAATACATAAAATGCATAAATTATAATTACACCCTTGTGTTTGAATGACTCTATGAATGTGTGTGTGTGTGTGTGTGTGTGTGTGTGTGTGTGTGTGTGTGTGTGTGTGTGTGTGTGTGTGTGTGTGTGTGTGTGTGTGTGTGTGTGTATGAGTGGTGTGCGTGGTGTGCGTGCGTGCGCATCGTGTGCATGCTTAGCGTAATGTGCGTGATAGGGGCGCTGTGTGTGTATATGCATATGTGTGTTTGTGTTTGAATTCTGACTCCAACCTGGATACTTGATTTGACTTAGAAGTGGACTAAAAGAGCGCATATCGATCCCTCTCTGGCAACGTGCTGCTTGTTTCCCGCAGAATGTTTCCCGCAATCCCCACGATCGAAATGACGTTGTTTTACGAAAACACATTGCCGTGTGTATAGAGTTAACGGGAATGTACAATGATTTTCACTGGTTTTCATGTTACCAACATCAAAAGAAATCTGAATTAACATTCTTATACATCATGGTTTAATGTTTATTATTGTAGTATATTTTCCGTTAGAAATTGCATAATTATAAATAAATCTTCCTATGAAGAACGTTATATTTCACATTCATATTTAAAGATTTATATGTATGCCTTTTATTGCCATACATCGACCTATACAATAATGTGTTGTAAAACATGCATTCTTTATTTCATCGCCAAATCGTGTGCTTTCTACATTATTATTAAACCATGAAAGATCACTAGAGTAATTTATGGATACTAGTTTAAAACTACCGAGATGTTTTAAATACTACTAAAAAGTGTCGCAATATGCGTAGCATTCCGTTAAGTTACTTCAAGTAGTAAATGAATAGGATAATTAGTTTTGAATGAAATAATAATTAGAAAACAGATTTCAACGAACATTGATAACATTAATTTTCGAAAGAATTGGAGTTTACTAACTTGATAATGATGAAACATAATAATTATTTTGGTGAGATAATATTTCATGTGGTTTATTTTTACAATGATATGTTACATCAAATATATGAATGTCATAGAGTAAAACACGAAGACGTGTGTTTTAAAGTATAATAAATAAATGAAGTGCCTCCATTAACCACAACAGCTATGATAACATATAGTAATAACGTAAATATAAAGAGTAATATTAGTGACGTTGTGCAATACAATTAATTGATTTTATTCAGACATATCAGTACTTAATGACATATACGAAGCTCAAACCAACGACTTTGGTGGTTGATGACATCATAGCGGACATTCTGCAGATTATTCTTGTAAGTTGATTGCCAAAACTTGCCTTCCTCTTGAAGCTTGTCGTCATCGAAGCACTTACTATATATTTGAGATACTCTGCAATTGGAGTAGCTACTGTGTTTTAATTACTTCGTTTGGTAGATCAACGCGCTTAGAGGACTTACCCGACAAAAACCCCACACATTANCGGTGAATAATCTTTGTCTGACGAATAGGTGACAGTGTAAATGTGATACAAATAGGATCGCAAAATGTCGATATATTGCATTATATATATAGATACTGAAATGTGCGTGTTAAATGTTTATATGAGTAATTCTCAAAAGGTAAAATATGTGGATTTGATTGAATGCTTGTGAACTTAATGTACAGGCTTTCAAAAACGTTCAACGCGGAGAGGCCCATATGTCTACTTCTGCATGTACCTTATTGCCAATATATTTCCCTACAAAAGTGTGAAACATCGAAAGAATGTGTGCAACCGATTATGTTTTATGTGTTTAATATGTTTGTTACAGTGTCGCGCAATGCCAGACACAACTGATACATTCCTATTAAAAGCACCACGCATTCAAGAAAAAACACAAACAAGCAACACATTGTTAAGTTTGGATTTGTCGAACAAGAGCAAAAATAACTACAGAAATGACATTTATAAAAGTAAACGAAAATGTATTCCCTGGTGATGCGCGTTAAGAAAGCTGCCTAGGAAAAAGCCACTACAATAATTATATCAGTGATGCGCGGAGGTTGTTGTACGGATTTGTTTATGACGTATCCAGAATTGGCAAGTGTTGGCGCTAGAGAGTTGTGAAGATACAGTCCCTGGGCTACTCGTCGGGAGGCCTGCAATCCTTGGAAGCTTATTTATGTGTATAAGTTTATAAGTGAGTAAGAACTGAAGTAATTAACAACTATAATTAAACGTTGATGCAATAAATAATACCAAAAAATAAACCACTCTACTCTGATGTGTTAAATTTCGGGTTTTCCATTTTATTATTTTATTATATAAATTTTCTTAACGATGGTTGTTCGGGTGTTCATGCTGATCAGTAAAAGCAAATAATTATATAATGTTATTTTATTGAATTTTGATCAAATGAATATTCTTAACAGTAAAGATACCGTTATAAGTTGTGATCACAATTCTCTATTAACGTCCTTTTTACGTGTCTGGACCTTAATACAATGACACCTCAATGGGTGATGTAATGCTGCCGAGACAAAGGTGACGCAGCCTCCATTATCAAGGCTAAGTGTTTAGGCGTTTCTGTTTGTCACCCTGGCTAATGCCTGGACTGAGTGAGAACTTTCGTTGTGTTGGAAATTAGTGCGTCGGTTGCCAAAGAAACAACAATGGATATATCAAGGATATGATTCTAAGCGTGAATATTTGCTCATTTGAAATAACAATCGCAACACTGGATATGAATTTTTACTAATGCTATTTCTTTTCAGCAACGAGAGTAATTTACATTGTGTGCCTGAAATGCAATATGTGTTCTATATGGCATCTCGAATAATATATCCACTAGCAATAACAGCATTGCATGACAAAAACTTACTTATTTTTGTTCATCATTATTTTAACTCTTCATCTTATCTCTGGGAGGTTCAATATGTTGAACTAAATATTTAACGTCTGAGAAAATAGTCGCGTTTGTGATGTAGTATACATTTTGCATTTGTATGCACCGTACATAGATTTAGTTGAGTAATACAATTATATTAACATATTTTATTAGATAACATCATGGATGCGGCGATCATACCGACCTTCCCTGTGAATAGACTCATATTGTTTTCAGCTTTCAGACAAATATAATGACAACCACAAGAGTTGCTATCTTGCTGCGCCAGAAGAACGCTGAATTCATCAAACACGTTCACCTTCTTCGATAATAATTCTGCTTTAAAACTTCGGTTCAATGCGGCCAGAGCGAAGTTGTTCCTGCTGCCTTTTGTCCCTCGCTTGTCAGTCTCAGGAAAAGGTGGCGTAGTGACGAAGAGAAGTCTGAAACCGTACTTCAAGCTTTTCTTTTGTAGATCACTAAGGACGCGCACAAATTCCTGCACCGACGCCATCGATCGTTGTATACCGAGGTGGGCCATATCATGGGCCCCTGTTTGAATTATCACAACATCACGTTGACGTAATGTTTCATTCTTCAGATATTTCTCCCACAGTACTGGGTATTGGAACATCTTTGACCTACTGAGATAGTGAATGTTACCCACCGTCACAGTGCTGTGCTGGATCGGTACATCCGACGGTAAGTTGTAGCACATGGACATGAAGTAGTCACATTTGTATCTCATATGTGATGCTCCAATGCAAAACAATTTCCTAAGTTTGTGGATGCAGCCGCATAATTCTGACTTGTTCATCTCTGTGTACTCTTCACCGATTAAAGAAATTGCTATCCGCGTACTATTTATCAAATACCATGTAACGATGTTTTTCCCGTTGGTTGAGGTTGTAATTTTACGACGATTTAAATTCAAACCTGCATTTCCTTTGTGAAGGTCACAACTACGCCGTCGCCAAAGCAATTTCTTTATTGGAAGATGATTGCCCGTGTATGCCGTGAAGTTATAATACTGGAGCCACACGCTTATGTTTCGGCACGTGCACTCTGGTAGGGGGCAGTGCACTACATACGTGCCGTTAAATAAATCGTCATAATGACATATTTGTGTTGAAAGCGAGTCACTGCGAACGAGGAAGCTGCTACCGCCTCCTGTCGGGGCTTTCCCATTGCGTTCTTCGATAAGGATGTCTGTCGACGACAAAGCCTTTACGTGATAATTATATCCAGCTGGCGGTTTCGCTACTTTCACCTTGTTCATAATAAATGTGAACTTTGGGTTGAATTTCGTGAAGCGAATGTATTGCTGTAATTCCGTTTCTCCAATGGCATTGTAGATTTCGTTGCCGAATGCGTACATTTTGTCTTCTGTGGCTGTGCTGCATTTCCGAAGATTCCTTTTGGGCAACGTGTGATAAACCGAAGCATATATCTCTTTTTGATATACACTACGGTGAGAATATTCCTTACGAAATAGTCTGATCGGTGATTCTATTCGAAAACACAATAACAAAGTAAAAGCACAGCTCAACACCAATGCGCACATAAATAATACTTTGAGGTTTTGCTTGGACAGTTTCCGAAACTCGGGAGGTGAATATAACCTTCGTAGATACGCCATTAAATGTTTGTGTAAGACGGCTGTTCTTGTGAGCGCTTGTGTCACAGATGT
This sequence comes from Lamellibrachia luymesi, assembly GCA_009193005.1. Taxonomy (NCBI): domain Eukaryota; kingdom Metazoa; phylum Annelida; class Polychaeta; order Sabellida; family Siboglinidae; genus Lamellibrachia; species Lamellibrachia luymesi. The sequence continues at coordinate 9,588 of SDWI01002292.1, forward strand.
CGTCACGAATACTCATACAACTTCGGTTTCCGATCGGAAGGAATGTTGTGGGCGCGAGCTGAAAGACAGATATATCGCAAGCTGTTATGTACATACAACCCACGGGAAACGTAGTGTAGTGTGTACTATATGACATATGACATATGTCAATAGTTTTCCGTAATCTGTGTTTTGCTATGAATTCAGTAATGATCTGTATCAACTAATCTTCTTTTTAAATATGACCATGCATTTGATTAGTGGGATTAATTTCGTCGTGAACGGAAAGAAACAGTAAAACTGTTTTGAAAATATGGTGAATTACTGAACTCCATTAAAAGTAAAAAGTGTTATCGTATTAATGATACAATCGTGTGACAAATACACTATAAACCACGTCTGTGTGACTTTTTTAACGTTGCAACAATCGGGGAAAACAGGACATTACAAATAAAACTTCCAATGTGTTATGTGTCTTATTATTCCGCTCATGTGTAAATGCTTTGACGTCCAGGACGTTAAACATTTCAAACAGTAGATCACATTGGAGAAAGCTATAGTTTTTTTTAGACCCCAATGGAACAGAACATCCATGACTTTATTTGTCTTTATTTAACTGTTTGTTTATGTCTATATTTTGTGGAATACATGCGGTGTACATGTTCAAAAAGTATTAATCAGTACTGCTTATTTTTGTTGCATTCTTAATTTAATGTGGTTAACTAATGTGCATATGTGTTACTTTCTCTAGTAAATACAGCCATAACATTTTTTACATGTAATCCGATATTGTAAAAAAAACATTCAAAACATGCATGCTTAATATATTTACGATGTTAAAGCACCATACAATATCATTTAGCTCAACTTGAGCATAGCACACAACTACCAATATTAATCAAATATACATATGTGTTCATTTTAAATGCATACACTTCTTTGTCACGGACTTTCCGCTTTATGATGAGATCATATCAATTTCAATCAAACAATTATGTCACTGTTTTACATAATTTTTACGTATTGTTGTAAATACTTCTGGCAAACAGCAGTTAGTTATGAACTATTTACACATTTATATATTTATCTTGTGTTGGGTAGGGATGATGTTATCACGAAGACCTATATATATATATA